>JAINUV010000025.1:397871-666703 GCA_020205505.1 Panax japonicus | reverse complement strand
AAGTTATAATCCTTATTCTTGCTTTCTTCCAGGACGGCATTGGCTGGAATTATAACTTTACTGCACGCATGTCTTGATATGAAAGCCATTATCCTTGGAAAATATCATTATGTTCTTTACTTCCTTGTTTTGGCAATGCAGGTTTGTTATTGTTCTGAATCAGCTCATTATTTTTACCATTCTGTTTTGGTACTTTTTTTTTTTTTTTAAATTTAGGCCTCCCTCCAGGTGTTTAATTTGTAGTCTTATTTTAATTTCACAGCCAAGAATGCTGTTAACTGTGGACGAAAATCTGAAACCTCTGTCTGTTCCTGTTCGGGTGGGGCAAGCTGTTGATGTTGTTGGACAGGCAGGTCGACCCAAGACCATCACTGGTTTCCAGACCCATTCAACCCCAGTTCTTTTAGCAGCCGGCGATAGAGCTGAACTTGCAACAGAAAAGTATTTAACATTTTCTCCTTGAGAAATTGTGTTGTCCAGGATGTATATGCATTTTTATTGACAAATTAGTGGTTTGTGCAGATATATACCTTTATCCCCCATTCTAGAAGGATTTGTTATCCTGAAAGAGAATCCAGACTACAAGGAAGAGTAAAAGATGCACTGGATCAGCAATTTACTCAGATGAGGCCTCACCCTTCACCCCCCTGCTCTTTAAAAATTAGCATTTTGTTTGAACGAGGGGTCCATGCCGAATTTTCATGTTGCTTTTTTTTCCCTTTCCTTTACATTCCAGCAGCAACAATATACTTGATCCATTGCAAAATGAGAGTTGACGTTTGAAAGTAAGTTTCTATAGGAGAAGATGGACTTTAATGTAACCTTGAACCAGAATTATTGCAACCCACTTAGATGCTTGTGATTTTGTGGTGTAATATTTGAACTAGGTATGATTCTTTGGTATTGTTAAGAACCGTATAGTTAATCTAATGAATCAGGCACTCTCATGATTCTTAATATAATTTATGATTTCAGAACTGTATAGATAATAAACAGTAACTGCGTGATCGAAAAAATATGCATGCGGATTGCTTCAAAATTATGATGAGACAACCTTCAACCCCAAATAAACTGGTGGACAGATATCAAGTGTTATAAGCAAAAATTTAATCCGAGCATCAGAAATATTTGCTTAACCACCTTGTGCCAAAAAATAAAGTTCTTAAACTTGTCCCATATAAATATAAATTGAAAGTAATAAATATACTTGTATTTTAAACTCGGTTACAAACTTAAAATGGTCATACAAATTACAGTTTTCATACTTCTTTTTTTTGGGCAAAAGTTTTAAAAATGATCATGACTTTTATCCTGATGTCTACAGAGTATTATATATATATTTTTTTTCTTCCAAAAATACCTTTAAAGTTAATTTTTTTTGGGTCGATTGTTGCCCCTGCCGTGACAGACATGCAAATAGACAAACAAGTTTACAATCCTCTATGACGTGGCTGACACATGGAAGATTTGTTAAAATTAATTAATACATAAATTAATTAAGTCTTAAATATAAAACATATTCTAATAAAACAATATATATATCATTTAATTAAACAAAAAATACTATAAATTCAAAATAAAAAAAATATAATATATTTACACCATTTAATCAAAATATGAAAATTTCAAATTATTTTGTTAATTAATCAAAATAACTAATTAAATAAAATAATTTTTTTAGTATAAAGAATAACCATTTTTTTAGCAAGCAAATACCCCATCAGACTAGTTTTGCCTCCAATTTGCGATTGCTGATCTTTGATTTAGGTTTAGAAGATGGATGGTGTGAAAGATAAATTCAAGGGTTTTATGAAAAAAAGTCAACAATCCATTCTCATCTTCTCCTTCTGGTAAATTCAAAGGCCAAGGTAGAGTCTTGGTTCTTCGTCTTCTTCTTTGGCTCTTTCCAATCCAATTCTCAGTTCTACCCCAAATCGCCTGCCTCATAATTCGGAAAATTCTAAGCCCTTTGCCTCATCGAAGGTATGATTCCGATAATCAAGTCCAGAGTAACTTGAGTAAATTGGAGCCAAATGCTAAACCATCAAATGGGTTTGTAGCTTCTGACTCAAATAACACTAAGCCGTTGCCTCAAAAAATCAACAATTCTGACATTCAAGTTCAAGGTAAATCGGATAATAAGAGTAATTCGGACTCTAATCCGAACCAGTTGATGGATTTGATCCATTTGACTCGCTGATCACTACCGGAAAAAGAAACAAAAATGGTTATTCGTAGATAATGTGTTTAAATAAAATAAGATTTACTAAAAACATAATTGAATTTTTTTTTAGTATTTTAGTATTTTTTTAATTAATATTTAATATTTTTTTTAATTAGTATTTTTAATATTTAAATTAAATATATTATGTTTTGAATTTAATATTTTTTTTTGGGTGCAATGGAGGCAAAGCCCAAGAACCCCATAAACACATCCCCTATTCAGAAACCCAAAAGAAGTAGTCGTTTAAAGGTTCATTTAGCCCAGGAAGTTTTTTTTTAATGGGCTGCGCATCATTATGGCTTTGTAAGACGAGCTCGATATTTCTCCCCTTCCGGTCTCTCTCTCTCTTCACTCCTCTACCCGTCTCTGTGTCCTGGGGTTTTAGGGTTTTACTTCTCCTGCTCAACGCTGTATTCTCTCTTTATCTGTAACGATGAAGGTGAAGGTTATATCACGCTCAACAGATGAATTCACCCGAGAAAGAAGTCAGGACCTCCAGGTACTATCTTTTTTTATCTTCTCTCTTTACAATTCTCTGTGATTATTTCATTCCTACCTCTAAAAATCGTAATTGCTTGCTTCCAAATGTTTTCTCAGAGAGTATTTCGAAACTTCGATCCAAACTTGCGAACTCAAGAAAAGGCGGTCGAATACGTTAGAGCTCTTAATGCTGCTAAATTAGAGAAGGTAAATGATTCTCTTGCTGAAATTATTCCATTTTTAATAATCAGTTTCTTTTTTGTTGTTTGGTGAAATGGATTAGTTTAACTTTTTATGGGAGTAATTATTGTCATTTGGGCGATTAGGTGTTTGCAAGACCATTTATTGGAGCAATGGATGGACATGTAGATGCTGTTTCATGTATGGCAAAGAACCCAAATCATTTAAAAGGGATATTTTCTGGTTCGATGGATGGAGGTAATTTCTTTGGTTAATGTTTATAATGACTTTTAGCCTCATATTGGGCTGTAATTATTGAGTTTGTTGAATGTGCTATAATGGCCTAGTTTCGTGACCAATTTTAATAAGTAATTACGTGCTTAATATTTTGGAATCACTTGAGTTGTTTTTGAGAGAATAGTTTCTATCTTATCATAAGTATATCCTCCAGGAAACTGGTACTCAATACGTTAGTTCATTGGTTCTATGGGAGGCTCAAAGAGAAACCTACTTTCTGTTACCAACTATAACCATCCGAAATGTTAGTTTTTGGTTTACAAGGTTCTAATTCTGAAGCAAAGGCATTAATGTAGTTTTCGCTTATATTTGCAGATATTCGTCTCTGGGATCTAGCTTCAAGGTAATTTAACAATAGTTCTACTCATTAAGTTCAAGTAGGAAAATGATTCTATTTTATTCTTTCACAATTTTTCTTTTCATATCTGCATCATTCATCCGTTTTACAATAGGGAATATGTATTTCAATTGCTTAATTTTTCAAGGAGTCACAACAGCAATTCTTGGTTTCCGTTGAATTGTGCATGAGCATGATTTAGTTGAATAGCTCAGCCATTCGTGCTAACTTTGACTGGATTGGGAAAAACTAGATGAAAGCAACTAACCTCAAAATCCACCGTCTTAGTTCATGATTCCTGTCCCCCCAACGTCTTCATGTCCTCTATCATGATTCATTCCATCTTCATTACAGAAACCTGGCTGCTCCATCACTTTAAGTTTAGTTCTCAAGACGATACCCTAACTATTGTTATGCACCGTATTTAGCATACAACATACTAGATACACCCTTACTTGATCATGTGACAACCCGAAAATTTAGAAGATCTTGAATGATTAAATTAAAGGTTGAAGTTTAAAATCTAGAGTGAAAGTAGATTATTTATTTTAAATTTTTAAGAAAAATATAAGGAAATGGTATGTTGAAATAATTCAACGATAAGGTTACGAGAAAGAATAAGATCTAAACCGATTAAGAATGATTCGGTATTGTGATTCCGGGAACGGAAAAGAATGTGATAACCCAAATTTTGGGTAATATTAAAATAAGAATTAAATAAATAAAATTCTTATTAGATAATATGTTGTATGATATTATATTGCATAAGTGGGTATGAACTATGCAATATGTGATGCTTATGCTTAATAAATGTATTGGTATTATATATTTATAAATTGTAGGGGCAATTTATTAAAGGAAGAGAAGAATAGCATACATTATTAAAATGATATTTCGATATCAAAATGAAAAGGAAAGCCAACATGGCTTAGTTATGAAATACTCTTGGCATGAAACTACCGATGTGGCTAATGAAATAATTATATTATAATATAATTGATTTCATTCAAAAGTAGTATGTGGTAGTAAAGAATGAGAATGATAAGTACTAAAATAGGTTAACTAAATTACATGGACCCATTATTTTTAATAATGTGTACTAATTAAATTGGCTAGTTTAAGTGAATGTGGTAGATCAACTCATGAAGCTTATTATGTATTGGGAGTCCAAGTTGTACAATTTGGGCCCTAATAAATTTCCTATGTATGCTCCCAAGCTTATTCTCAAGTGTAATGGGTCATTACTACCTTTGATTTATGTATTAAGCCCAAATACCAAACTCAAATCCAGCCTATTCAGTGCCCATCCCAGCTGCCCACGTTGGGTTAAAGGAGCTGAGTCTTATTAGTTAACAGTTAGCATAGTTGATTCCAAGAGTTAGCAGTTAGTTAGTTAGCAAGTTAGCTGACCCCTAAGAGTGCCTAACTTATCTGTTAGGAGGCTAGTTCATTGTATAAGCAGTATGTCAGGCAACAATAGGGGTCACTGCAAAGCCAATTAGCTGCTAGAAGTAGACTGCAACAGGGGAGTTTTAGAGGCCAAAATAGGTGGTTGTGTAGGGGCCAAAGTATCATCCAAGTAGATATGATGATGGGACTGGTTGTAGGTAATGATGGCTAGGCCTTCCTTCTCAAATTACTTGTAGCCATATAAGGTATCTCCAACTCAGTTGTTATGCTACAAACTGAGCTTCAAAACAGTAGCACACAGTGAGGGAAGGGAAGGAATCCGGCTGATAAAGAAGAAAGAAATTAAGCAACAACTATTTGCAGTATCTGGGCTATTAAGGTAAGCCTTCCAAGTCTCTCCCACTTTATTCTCTTGCTACTATTTAACTGCAGCGGCCGAATGGCCTGAAAGGAAAATAAAGGGGCTGTTTCTGGTATTAGTTTTGTTAATGTTTTAATGCAGTTGGTGTGTATTAGTTCCTTTTTGTTTTGTTTACCAACTGATACCAGTATGCTATGAATAAGACCTTGTGATTCTGATGGTATGAAACCAATTGGATAACAGAGTAGCTTTGTGATGGGCATTTAGCACTAAAACTGTTACATTAAAATTTTTAAGTTGCTATGTTATTGCTTTAGGAAGTAAGTGACTGCTAGTCTGCTATGCTATTTTTGTATTGCTATGAATTGAAACTAGGCACAAGGAGATAGGTTGGACTGAGAAGGAATAAGGAGACTAAAATGGGTTTATGATGTAAACCAATGGCTATGAATCTGGTAAATCAAAACTGTGCACACCATGTGCTTGTTAAAAGTCCCAAGTGATTTGTAGTGACTAGAAGTCTGATAATAGGCAGAACCAAAGTTGGAAAAAGACAGAATAATCTATGTATATTAATAAACATAGAGTTTAAAGATACGAAAGGAAAACGAAAACTCAATTCTTAGCCAAAGATGGCATGAAGAAGTTAGTACAGCTGCTGCCCACGGCAGCAGCAACCTGGCTTAGCAATCATGAGGCTTTCTTTGAGTTGGTTAAGCACAATTAGACTTTTAAATCTGCTTAGCTGTGGTGCTAAAGTAACAAATGAGTGTATTACTAGTATGTATTAAAAGCTTGGAATAACTTCATGATAGTGTACAATGAACAAGACTGCTATATGTGTTTTAGGTGGGTAGCTAAGATGAGTAAATCAATCCAAGTGATTATAAAAGCAAGTTATGAACCCTGAATGTGAAGGGAATCTGTGGAAACAGTGATGATATGAGCCTCTGAAACCATGTATTTAAGAACCAAATTTGGGTTGGTATTCTTTTTATAAATGCTATGTAAAGACATTGTTCCTATTAATTGTCAAAGTTGGAAAGCTATTAGACATGATTTAGTTAACGCATGTGTTGTTAAAAGTGTTTGAGTAATGAAAGGTTAGTTTTAGCCAAAATATAAACTCAAGGATTAGTGTGGCAAATACTCTTTTTAGTACCAAGTTGGCAACATAATAAAAACTATTTGGCAGTCCAGGTTCTGTTTTGAAGGATGTTATGGTCACTATACCATACCAGAACCTGGGGCCCTAAGAAAATTTCTATATATGTATATATATATATATATATATATATATATATTATAGTTTACAAAGTACTGTAAGGGGGGGAGCAGGGCTGCTGTCCATTCACAGCAGTGGTGGACAGTTAGCTGCTGTTATAGCAGTTTTGAACAGTCAATTGGTGTAGCAACGGATTTGATGATTTAATCCTAAACTGGGATTTTAACTTTTCTGAATATGTACACGTATATCGAATCAATAACGTAATTGCAATTCAAGGTAAACAAATTAGTAAATTGTATGTTGAAGCTAATGAAACAAATAGTCTAGAATCAAGAGAGCTGCTGCCCATGTGCAACAATAATAGATAATAAATGACTGCTAAAGCAGTATGACTAACCATTTTTGGTTGAGAGTTGTAATTTTAAAAAGTTAATCATCCAGTATAGCTAGAGTATGTGTTACAAACATGTATATAAACCGTATGGTATGTTTGCAAGTATAAGAATGAAAAGAGAGTGGCAAGGGCTGCTGCTATTGGCAGCAGTAGTTTGTTGCAAATAGCAGCACATAACTGCTACAGCAACACTAAGAGGCCCTCTTCAATTTCCAAGTTTAGATTACAAGATTAACCATAGGAAATGGGTTGAAATTTGTTTAGGCAAGCAAGCTAAGGGGAATAAGAAGCTAGCAATTTGTGGGCTGCTATGTTGTGGTTGGGGGCCGCGAGGCCAAATGTGGCCACACCAAGCTTAGCTGAGCCTCACGGGGCCAAGCGAAGCTTGGCTGTTGGCATAGAAAGACAAAAGAGGACTGTTATGAGCGATGTTTGCAAACTGAAGTTGTGAGGCAGTATGAAGTCTCTAAATAGTCTAAAAATATCACTTAAAAGTTGTTCCCTAAGTTAGTTAAAATCTATTATGAAAAGTCGTACTTAAAAATCCATAAAAGTAAGCTTTAAACAGCAATGAGCACTAAAATGAAGAACCACTATACCTGGACCTTGTAAGCAAATTTCAATAGCTATTATATGATCTAAGTAAGCTACACAAGCTAGAGAAACCAAGTCTAGACTGTTTTGAGTGTTAGGCTTGTTGAAAATCACATTTTAAGCCCAAAAGTGAACTGTTTTGTGTAAATTTTAGTACCTGAACTTTTAAGACTGCAATGAAGTCTTGTAAAGTTGCTAATTCATGTTGGTGATGATTTCTATGACCAAAGCTAGTAAGAAAACCAAGTTAAGATTTTTTTTTCAAGTCTAAAGTGAGCTTTGATAGTCAAAATGGGTTAGATGATAAAATAAAGTGTGGTGATGCTAAAAGTAACCTTAAGTAACTTAAATATACATGCCTAGAGGCCCTAGACTATCCTAGTGGCCAGAACTGGAAAAATTTGGAAAAAATACAAAATCAGTTTTGTAAAAAAAGTAAGAAAATGGCCAAGTTTAAGCCCTGTTTTGGGGAGCTTAATGGGCATGAACAAGAAATCTAAACCTTGATTAAAATACCTTGAAGTATGGTCTAGTAGGGCCAAGTAGTTAAGCTCTTGGCTTTACGAAGGAGTTTAAACAAATCACCAAACTAGCATGGAAAATCACTAAAACTGCAGTTTTGCAAATTTGTCTAAGTATGAAAATTTGAGATTTTTCTATTCTATTTAGAACTAAATTTGGACACCTTAGACAAGTGAGTTAGAGTTATACTTGGCTATTCCAAGTGTTGGAATGCTAATGTATACAAGAACTTGAGAAGTGTGTAAAAGCTTGAAAGCTAGGTTTAGAGGGTCAAAACCCAATCTATGCTTAGTAAACCTAAAGGAATACCAGAACTAGTCCTAACTAGATATAATTCAAGTGTTGGAATGAACCAAGATTGCTAGAAATAAAATTGGCAAGAATTGACCAAAACTAGTAAACTCAAAACTGTGAATAGTGGCCTAGTTTGAGCATTAGTTTCAAGAAACATGAAGAGGCTTGCTTAGAAGTCTAAACCAACACAAAATTACTTTGGTATGGGATGCTAGAACTTAACTCAAGAACACATGAAACTTTTATGTTCTAAATCCTGAATAAGATGCAGATGACAAGTGATTCCTATTGCATGATATAAGCATGTCAAATCCCATCAAAGTGAAAAATGATTAATGTGAAAACATGGATGTGGTATTTGAAAAATGTATACAATATCTCAGATATAAAAATCTAAACTACAACCATGATCATTGAAATTACGTGTTATGTGAGCTTGCAAACTATATAACTTGGCTATGTGGCTAATATGCTTGTTAATGTAAATAACTGTGTAGGATCTGTGATAGGCCTGACAAAATATGGTTATGGGTTGGTTTTGGTTTTCAAAATATGATTATGGTTCCATTTAAGAATTAAAACTATATTAACCATTTTTAATATGGGTTGTGTGGGTTGGAATTATATGGTTATGGTTCAAAACCATATTAATCATATTAACCATTTTAAGAAGTTTTGACTTTTAAACAGAATTTTTGAAAAATAAAATTGTGAGCGTCACAATTAAATTAATTAAGTAATAATATGATATAAAAATTATTAATATAAATAATAAAATGCTAAAAAAATATATTAATAAAATTTTAAATTGAAATTATTAATACTCTTCCATATTTAAAATTCTTAATGATGAGGAACTGAGTTCAACCTCCACATGGCATTGACCCCTTGCACATGTGTTATAAAATTCTAAATTGAAGTTTTTTTATCATTCGTCACATGCATCTAATAATTAGGTTTGACTAATTTGACCAAATTTATTACTAATATATCCCTTGCAATTTGAGTAAGTACTTCATCTCTACTTTTCAAAACATTTCTTTTCAGCAATTTACACTTAACAAGTGATTAGCAAATTTTTTTTATACCAAACATTTTCCACTTTTACTAGTTTAAAGGTTTTTTATTTACAAAATACAAATTACTTTTTTAAACCCGATTATAAGCAAAAATAATAATCATAAAATTAGTATATAATCACATTTTTTTAAGCAATCATAAACATATATCTTAAACAATTGATAACTTAAATTTCAGTAAATAAATTCTTCATGTAATAATTGATCAGATGAAAGTATTTTGAATAATTTCACTCTTAAATATAATATATTTGAAAGCACAATTAAAAAATTGTAGTCATGTTATTGGAATCTAATGAATGGAAACTAATTATTATTATTTTAACTTACAGAAAATAGTATACTCTACCTTACCAAAATGAAAAAAGAGAGTATAAATTATACTATATTGAGTTTTATTATACATTAATTATGCACAAAAGCTAGATAGGAAATACTGCTAACCAATTGTTGCCTGGAAAAAAGAGGACGTCACATCATACAGAATTACACGCAAAAAAAACAAGGGTCCTTCATCTTATAGAAACTTAGCATTAAATAGAAACATGGCATTGACCCCCTGCACATGCCACATGATATGGTATGGTATAGAATATGAGTTGAAAAATGGTTAACTGGTTCAGAACTATATTTGTTTTAAAAAATATGGGTCCAAACTTTAACCAACTTGAATAAATAAAAATGGTTAACCAACTCATTTGGTTCCAGTTAATATGGTTTGACCCAGCAGTTAACTAATTATATTGCCAGGTCTAATCTGTGAGAACCCTTCAATTAAGCTGAAATCTTAACAATAGACTACAAACGAGGCAAGTTTCTCAGTTTATTTGTGTGGCCTTATAATTGCTATAGATAACTGTTAGCATGATTTATGTTTATAAGTATGTAATACCTATGAAATGCATTATTTGCTTTGTGAATCATGAATGTCAAATTATGACTAATTATTGAATTGAGTCGGGGAACTCAATATATATGTGCAATGAATGACATGTACATGACACGTGTAGCATGCTATGGTATGTATGTTGCTACCAGCATGACATAAATGTGATAATGCATTTGTAATATGCTTGAACACCAAGAATATAAATGCATGAACTGAATGTGAAACCTATGTGCTACGTGATGCATGATAGATTGTTAGACTTGCTAGGCCGTTGTGCGCAATCTTGCTTAATTTGCAAGTTAAAGCTATGATGCGATCTATCGTGATTAGGAGCGCATGAAAAGAAGACTAGTGATTTAATTGAGATTGTGTTGAATCATTTGATGGTATTTTCATGTGTAAATCACAGATGTGTAAATTTTGAATTATTCGATAGATGAAGATTATTTGTTCTAAAAAGGGGATATGCTTGAAAGAATGAATTGTATATATATATATATATATATATATATATATATATATTCATATCTACTCAGGCTAAATAAGTCGTATAATAAATATGATTTTAGTATAAAAAAGATTTGTAAAGGTTGCGATTCAGGGAATGAATAAATAGAAAGAAATAAAAAATTTATTCCGCATTTTTAGCTATTTTAACATTAAATAATGTTTTAAAGCTAGAACATGATAATATTAACGCACAAGATCGAGAAGGAAAATAGTCCCGATTTTGGGGGCGTTACAGATCACATGTCCCATTGTACGTAACACACCCATTAAACATAAATCCTAAAGTATCCTGTAAATACTGATGCGCAATCATCTGATTAATTTCATGTTAAAAACTCCATGTAGTGATCTCTTTGCTTGTAGTGTTAAAACAGAGTTGTCAAATACTCTTGTTGACTAGCAAACTGCGTATTGGATGTTTGTTAACTGCGCGTTATTCGTATTTGTGTAACCAAATATGATACTCTTACGTACCAATACTCTAAATTAGCATACTGAAATATTGATTTGTTTATTTACCTGTAGTTGCACAAATATCAATTTTCTAACTTAATATTGGATAATTAAACATCCTTAATACTAAATTATTTATAAAATAATCAACTTGTTGATTATGCTAAAAATTTCTATGCGAAGAACTTATATAGAATTTACTTTTATTACATTTAGACTTTAAGCGAATTCCTACCTATAACACTCATAAAGCTACCCTAGTGTGCCAACTTTTAGCCTATCTAGTGTACTGTGTTCCCGTATTAATTCCACTAATCAAAATGAACCACATCCAGGTAACACCGGACTTCAATCAGAGCTACTAAACCATTACAAGACATTTTAGAGCTTTCCTTTCTTATGTAGATGTTTGGTTTAATTCTTAAACTTTCCTCAAGCGTTTCTTCTAGACGTTGTTTTAAAAGGGAAAAAATAAAAATGTTTACGCTTAGCTTAATTTGTCTGTTTTCTTTTTTATATTTAGACAAACAGTTTGTCAGTTTCTTGGTCACCGGAGTGCAGTACGTGGTTTGACTGTATCTACAGATGGACGTATTCTTGTGTCATGCGGAAGTGATTCCAGGCAAGCTAAACTTCTCCAGGACAACTTTAAAGTTGAGGCAGAATTTTTTTAATTTCTTTCATTTATGTATAGACAATATTTTGTAATATTTGTCTTTGTGTGGGGAAATTGGACATTATATTCCAGTGTCAAACTCTGGAGTGTGCCTAATGATACTGTTATGGAGACAGAAGGCTCTTCTGATAACTCTCCCAAGGTTTGTGGTAGTTTATTTGTTCTCCTAATATCTTATATCCAAGTAAAATTTATTATTCAGAGCAAGTTGCTTTTTCATAATTTCAGCCATTAGCAGATTATGCAAGGACAAATCCGAATTTTCGGTAAGATTTTACATTGTTTATTTATGTGGAAAATTTGACACATATTTCATCACGCCTTGGCATATTTTGAAGTATTGAAAATTATATCCTTTGTTTTTGTATAAAACCAATCTGTTAATGCATTTTTTCAAAAATAAAATAAATCAGGGCTGTTGATCATCAATGGGATGGTGTACTCTTTGCCACAGCTGGTTCTCAAGTGGATATATGGGACCACAATAGGTTTGAACATCTGTTGTTTTCACGTCTGTCTAAAATGCTTGAAGGCTTTAATTTTATAATTTGTCTGCTTCAATTAGGTCCCAGCCAGTGAACAGTTTTGAATGGGGAATAGATACAGTGATATCAGTTCGATTCAATCCTGGAGAACCAAATATTCTTGCAACATCAGCTAGGTGTGTATGGTCTACCTGTCCACATATAGATTAGCGACTGTTATTATACTTGTCAGTTTATATTTAATTCAAAAAACATATTAGGTTGTTATGATGCTCCCACTGTTCTGTCTAAGTTGTTTAATTGTAAATTTTATAGCTCATTGGTTGAATGATGATTGTAGAATATGTAGCATGCCTAGGATCCTTTGTTATTCATTAGATAATGTGGCAATTCATTTTCTTAGCAGTTGATATCTTATATATGATAATGATTCTTGCACTTTATATTTTAACCCAACTAGAACTTAATTGATGTTTTCAATTATTCATAGAAACCCAGTTGAAGGTGATCAGAGCCAGTTATGTATTCATATTTACATAATTGATCTGCATCCCACCATTCTATCTAAGTTGTTATATCATGAATTTTTTTCTCACTGGTTGAGCATAAGATATAGTTGTACGCTGGGATCCTCTCTGCCTCACTAGAGATTGTGGCGATACATTTATATTTTTTTATTGTGCTTTTTGGACTTAAAAGATTGATTTTGTATCTGATTAGTAACTTGTGGCACTTCAATTTTGAAACCCAAGTAGATTTTTTTTATTGATCATTTTTAATATTCATAGAAACACACTGAAAGGTGACTAGTGCTAGTTACATACTCATAATTACTGAATTGATCTGTATTAGTCTCATAATTTTCAAATGTGGATATTATGTAAAAGACATTTACTCATGTTTTTGCAAAAGATCACGATAATGTAAAATTTAAAAGATCCCTACAATATGGTTACACCAACAACGTGAGTTTGCTTCTATGTAATGAATTTCGTGTTTCTATCCTCTTCCTTTAACGATATCGCTCTCTATTGTCATTTCCAACTAACCTCTTCAGCAACATTCAACACCCCCACCAAAACCCTTCAACTCATCCCGCTTCAACGTTTGTTCATCTGATAACATGTGAGAGAGTTGTGGTGCTTGAAAATTGGATTGTGTTGCATTTGGTGGTTTTTTTCTTTTCTTTTTTTGATTTGTAGTTTTTGGATTGGAACTATGACCTTGTGGTTATTCGTTATGGTCTCCACTATTTCTCCTGCAACTCGGGGCAAAAAGAAACGTGGCATTCAGTGGCTTATGCCGAATTAGTGGTTGCTCTCCTGCATGCGCAAGGGGACTAGAGTGGGGAAGAGTACACATTGGTGTTGGTGCCTGAAACAAAATCAACTGTCTAGATATTTGTATGCTTGTTTTATCATAACTGTAAATCTATTATATAATGTGAATGCTGTATCTTTCTTAGTGAGTTTTTTATAAGAATTGACTCTACTTCTAGGTTTAAACGCTAATGATTCATAATTTTTGTATGCTACATTCGCTAACTTAGTACCCTGCTTGTTATATAAGTAGCGATCGTAGCATAGCGGTATATGATTTGCGGATGTCATCACCAGCAAGAAAGCTTATCATGAGGGTAATTCGATCTTAAAGTCCATTGTACTGTATTTGTTTACTATAATCTAGTAAATGCTTGGTGAAAACTGACGAACACTTGCAACATGGGTAATTTGAAAAACTGAAAATCTAAGCCTTTTCTTTCTCTAGACTTCCTGGTGGCTTATCATTGTTCTGTTGCTACTACTTAAATTCAGATTATATATAAACACTTAGCTAAAACATATTTCCTTGTGCTACCAATTTGCGGTGATGGATTTCACAGAATTATAATTTTTCCATAATCAGCAACTTCCTCTATCACAACCTATCTTCTTTAAAGAAAGAAAAGACTAAGAGAATGATTGATTTATGAATAATATTATCAAGAATAGACTCATATTGGCATCATAGTTGACCAAATCATAATGAAATGAAAGGCTTCAGTTATTGTCGATCTAAGGCCTGGAACCATTTGTACAACTTCAAATATGCTGGCTGCTAACATATTTTGAGTTACTGTTGTTTACCAGTCATCAGTAAAGTTCCATTTCTCCTTTCTGATAAATACCAGAAAATTTCCGTGCATATGAGTTCTTTGCCCTGTGAAATTAAGCATTATAAATGAAAATAATTTTTGGTTTATTAAATGGTTCTTAAACTTCACAGGCATTTCAGTTTGTCTTGTTTTCTTGATCCTCTAATAATAAATAATAGATTTCGCCTATTTCTTACAATTTTTTTCTCTCGTGGGAATGGATTAAAATAAGATTCATTGGGGAATTTTCTGATTGTTTGCAATATGCTTCATTCTTGAGTTTATGGAAATTTTTATGTGTTAAGTCGTTTTCTGTTTGTTTTTTGCACATTAAATTGATTTTTCTTTTGCTGCAGACAAAAACTAATTCCATATCTTGGAATCCCATGGAACCGATGAATTTTACTGCTGTAAGTACAATAACACAAGTTATTTCCCAGCACCTCTCCCTCTCTCTCTTCACCCCTTCCATCTCCCCTCTCTGCCTCCCCCCCCCCCCAGATTGGCGCCATCTCTTAACTAATACGATGCTCTGTATAAACCTTGGCTTGTAAAATTTAATGCACTCAACTAATCAGAAACTTGTGATTTTTTATCTCATTTTTGTGTTCCCCATGCAGCATTTTCTTATTCTTTCTACCAAGATATTTAAACTTCATATTCGTATAGGCAAATGAAGATTGCAACTGCTACAGCTATGATGCTAGAAAATTGGATGAAGCCAAGTGTGTGCACAAAGATCATGTGTCTGCAGTGTAAGACGGGAAACTTCTTGAGCCATAGAATTGTTTATTCTGGAATTTTCTGTTACTTTCAAATCATGATCTATGCTAATCATTTGCAGGATGGACATTGATTATTCACCAACTGGTCGTGAATTTGTTACTGGTTCTTATGATAGAACAGTAAGTTTCTCTTGTATATTGAACCACCACTGTTTCTGTAACTTTCTGGTACAATTGTGTTAAGGCGACTGTGCTCTGATAGTCTGATGATAATTTCACTATGTAGGTGAGAATATTCCAGTATAATGGTGGCCATAGCAGGGAAATCTATCATACTAAGAGAATGCAGAGGTTTGCCCTGTGCTAAAACCTTTATCTATTATTATGGTTTTTCCCCCACATGGATGATTGCTTTTTAAGTTCAATTTTAAAGCACAATCTGCAACCTCCATAATGAGACACGTGTCCTTTATCAAATTCAATTTCGGGTGTTCAGCAGATGATATCTTCACTCGCTGATGATTTGCATACTGACTTGATTTTTCATGAACTCAGGGTATTTTGTGTCAAGTTCAGCTGTGATGCAAGTTATGTGATTTCAGGGAGTGATGACACCAACCTTCGACTTTGGAAGGCTAAAGCATCTGAACAAATGGGAGTTGTACGACACTCTTACTCTTTCACTATATTATCATTTGAAGCTTGTTGTTTACCTTACGGAATTGAATCTTTTTCATTTTTTTTATGCTTCTGAGACTCCCCGGAAGAACTTGGAGTGGCTATATGATGACTTGGTTCCAAGTATATTATTTGTTCGTATTGATTGGATTTTGGTAGTATAGGAAATGAATGAACAAAAGAGTGCATGATTAATTCATGGCCTTTAAAGACACATACTGAATTCATTGAGTTATTTACTGGTTGATTTTGTACTTGTTTGTTTTCTTCTACTGTCAGCTATTTTGTAGGTAAAATATTCTTTATATAATTTCTCTGTAATTAATGCTGCCATGTTACAGCTTCTGCCTAGGGAACGTAAACAGCACGAGTATCAGGAGGCTGTCAAGAATCGTTACAAGCATCTTCCTGAAGTTAAACGTATTGTGAGGTATTATTGAGTTCAGTTAAAAACTTACTGTTAATGGAATGTAGATTTTCTTTGAAGTGTCTTACAAATTATAAATTTGATTCAAACTTGAAAACTAATCAAAAGAACCATAAGATAGGATTGCGGCTCTCTGTAAGTGCCTACTCTGTCAGATAAGAGTTCTATTGCACCCTTGATCTTATTCCTCAAGTTATTTGTGATACATTTTTTCCGGGTTTAAGTTACAGACATGGAAGGAACATTATTTCTCTTTTATTTTACACAACCAAGTAATAATGCAGCTATAGCTCAGGCAGTTTTTTCAAGTTTGGGCCTTTGCTTGTGTAGCAGGTTTTGAGGTATACTCTACCTGATGGATTGCATATTCTTTTTTTTGGTATGAGGAAGGTGAGTTGGAAGTTAAGGTAAAAGTATCATTAGGGGAAGAGTACTCTTAAGAGAGGGTTACCTCCTCTTTACTATTTTGTTTGGTAGAATTAGAAGGGAAGGAGACGGGATGGGTGGGAATGGGTGGCCACTTTTCATTCTTTGGTATGCTGCAAAGGGGAGGTGAATTCGTTGTTTAGTATATTACAGTTATATTTCTGAATTGAGACTAATATCTAAAAAGTATGTTAGATACTCCCTCCGTTACAGTTTAAAAGTGCTTATTATTATTTTTGGGACTATTTTAGATATTCTCAAGTTAAATGTCTACTTACCTTAAATAATCTATTTTTTACAATAATTTGCCTATAATATCCTTAGTAATAATTGTCATATTTCTATTCTCTATGCATATTTATGGAGCATCACTAGTTGTGTGCAAAAAGCTATGCAATTAAATGAGAATTTAAATATGGACAATTTTGTCATTTTATCTTCTTTCTTAATATGCGCAAAAAGTTGACCAAAATTTTATACTATGGAGGGAGTAATAATTTAGAAATGGTACTTCTGTAAAGTGGTAGCAAAGAGCCAATTATTTCCTTCCTCTTTATTGCTTATCCAAGTTATCTTTGGGAAGAAAAAGTTGGTGGTTTGAAAGGGAAAATACACTATTCAGCTTTTAATTACCTCAATTTCTTTACAAAACAACAGAAACACCTCCTTTTCTTTATATTCTTCTTTGACCCCTTCTTCCTCCTACTTCACATCTCTAAAGATCAATATTGACTTTCTAAAAGTTAATTTGAGATGCATTAAAATTTAATGCAAGTTTTGAGAACAGTAAATATTATAACTAGTAGTATTTTTTAGGTAATTTATGATATTTATAATTGTATTAACATAAACTAAATGAATTTATGTCAATTTTGAGTTTGAAAATGTTAGAAATTGACTTTTGAAAAGTGGATATTAATCTAATTTGGAACGGAGGTAGTATTAATTCTTATAGAGAGTAGGGTGTGGGGCATTTCGTTTTATATTCAATTTATCAATAACATCTTTTGAATTTGTAGTTAGGAAGGTATGTAGAGCGTCAAGGCACGAGGCTCGTCTAAGAGAGCCAGAAAGGCATTACCTTCATCATGATTGATGATATTTCTTAGAATTATTAATTATTTATGGGCCAAATGCATTTGAGTCTCTACTTGTGCAGACAGATATTTCATGCCTAATTTCTTTCTAATGATTATGTGCAGGCATAGGCACTTGCCAAAACCAATATACAAGGCATCTGCTCTCAGACGCATTATGATTGATGCTGAGAGGAGAAAAGAAGAACGGAGGAGAGCTCACAGTGCCCCAGGAAGCATGCCGAAAGAGTCTGTACGTAAAAGAAGAATTGTTAAAGAGATGGAATGAATTTCTTTACAGCAGCAGCTTCCCGGAGTTGCTGGTTCTGTATAACTGGGGCATCTGTCAGATTATATATGATGATGCAGCAGGGTTTGGTCTTTCTCTGACCAAACATGCATGGACAGTTTTGGTAGATTAGTGGTTCTATGTTCTGTTTGTTCTATAGCATATTATTATAATATCAGCTTCATGATTTTCATCAAGTATTACAACCATGTCTTATCCGTCAGTCGATCAAACAGAATGATCTTTTGGTCTTCGTTTCCATGGAGAAATAAAGGAGAAGTGAGAAGTTTAGAGTGATCATTTCCACTTGTACTTCTAGGTTCTCCCTCCATCAAACTATCAGAATGCTTGGGTTAATAGTATACTATGTTCCTCTAATAGTTTAGTGTTCGGTTTCTCTTTTACTTTAAAATATTTACCAATTCCAAAAAACCAACTTTGTCTTTATCATCATCATCAAATAGGACGACATGCACACCAAGCAAGCCCTCGTTGCTAAAATAACTACTGAACCAGTTTTCTTTTCTGGCTTAATGCTTTCTCTAACATTGTATTTGTAATTTCATTTTCTGTTTTCAGTTTTAAGTTCTCTTAAAATTTATTTGTTACTGAGTTTTTTAATGGCTGAAATATGATTGACTCACGTAACTCGCAATAAAAAAATCATGTAAAGTCAATAAATATCATTTTTCTTAAGTAAATAAATGGACATAAAATTTAACCGTTTTTTTGGTCAAATTTTTCTATTAAAAAATAGACGGATTTGGGATGAAGAGCTACATAATATAAAATCATCTTTTATAATCCCTCAAAATTATAAACATAATCAAACTAATATAAGAGCAACTTAGTTTATATATATATACTAGCTGGGTCCCGTGCTTCCGGCACTGTATGGACAGTGAGATTTATCTCAAACTTAGAACGGCCCGGATGATTTATTAAGTGAGGGGGAAATTCAAAATCATTATTAGATAAATTAGATAGATAGATGTATTTTATTAGATAGATGTATGGACGGTGGGATTTATCTCAAATTTTGGACGGCCCAGATGATTTATTGAGTGAGCGGGAAATTCAAAATCATTTGTATTTTATTAGATATATATATATATATATATATATATATATATATATATATATATAAATTCAGTACAACTTTTTTATTCTTTTCTTTTTTATTAAAAATTAAATTTCCATTCTTTTGTTTTGTCGTCCCAAACTATTAAAAAGTTTTTGAAAAAAAATAAGGATTACATTTCAATCTTAAGAATTTAGAAATAAGAGATTTTGTACTTCACAAAAAATATCAACTGAAAATATATACCAAAATGCCAATAAAATTTCAGTTGCCTTTTCAGAACTCGCAAAGAGTGTCATGAGCCTAGGGTTTTAGCACTCTTCAACACAGGAGGAGTAACACGATTGAAAAACCCTAACAGTGGGAGCACACGCATAAAACCTTTTTTCCAAATTAGCATTTTCACGGTCATCAACATGTCCGTCGCCGCCGCTAGATCCGTCTTCCGATCAGCCTCAGTCCGTAATGGTGCGGCAAGATTAGCTTCTGGAGTGAAAGCCGCTCGATCTCCCTTTCGTATGTCCACCAGAAGACCACTTTCACATCGCATCTTCAGGTTACTAAATAAACATTAACACATATACATACACACAAGCTCAATTATACATGTAAACTGACATTTATCTTCATTTTCTTTTCAAGTTGTCCTGCTGAAATGAGTTCGATGCAACCCTTCCATACTGCGACTGCTTCGGCATTGATGACTTCGATGCTCTCTCTCTCTCGCCGTGGTTACGGTTGGCTTCCTGATGGTAGTAAACTTTCTAATTTTGGCTTAATTTCGATTTTTAAGTCCTTGAAATTTTTGATGCTTTTCTATGGTTCAATTGATGTTATTTGGGATTGCGAATCTATTTGTGTTCCTAAGCTGAAATTTTTGAGCACTTAGTTTTGTGCTTGAATGCTGGTATTCTATAAGAGTAGAAATTTTTTAATGTACAAGTGATTGATAATGTGGGGAGGACATGGTCAACTTTCAATCCAATTTTGAGTTCTTTTAGTTATTAGCTTCTTGTTTTCTAGTACTCTGAAGTGGTTAGTATAAATAATTCTCCTGAACTATTAAAATTGGTGAAGAGGCGGTGTTCATCCATCTAGCATGTTTAAAACTCACTCTTACAGGAAATCTAAATAATGTTTTGAATTCTTCTTTATTATGTTGTTTTTTCAAGTTATGTTTTTAGTCAAAATACTTCTTCCTAGTCTTAGTTTCAAGTTATTTTCATTTCATGGCAGCCTGAGTCCAATAATCAGTACCTGACTGGGAAGAATTGTGCCTGTTCAAGAATATTTTATGGATGTATCAATAAAATTGACCATATAAAGAGTTTTCAAAGTTACATTAAGAAAATTATGGTACCCATGAATGTTACATCTAATCTTGCTATATAGAAAGTTTTTCAGGTTACCCCAAGAAATCTGGTATTAGGATTAGTACATCTTGTTTTGGGTAATCAGAACCAGGAGTTACTGGGGTTTTTTTTTATCGCCTTCATACCTAAACTCCCTTCCTGACAACTGTTACTGTTTATTCTTGCAAAGTTAATATATACTACTAGCTGGAAGGGGCCGTACTAGATAGTATTCACGTCAGAGAGTACTTTAATCATTTCATCTCATGAAATTCTTATTCCGATGAATTACAGAAGAATTAGGGATTTCCTTTTATGTCCTGTTTACTTCAACACTTTCCTGTACTTCAAAGTTGTAGTTTTTGCTGAATAGGTCGCCTAACCATTGGGTTTTGTCTTGATTTAGGTATCTAGCAAAATTTTGTAGACCTTCCTTGATGTCCTGTTTCTCCTTTCAAGTATCTGGTAAGTTAAAATTGCTGGATATTATCTAAAACACCCTTAGATATTTAAGGAATTTAAAATCTCTCCTTCAGTAACTTTTTAATTTCTGAAACAGAGATATCAGGCTCAACAAAATAACACTATTGTATTATTTATATGTTAATTCCTATTCCCCCCTCCCCTTTATCCTGGACGGACACTTTCTGTTCCTAAACCTGGTTGAATGTCATATGATGATACCCTATTGTTTGCTTTTGTTCTTCTGTTTCCAGCTGAAGAGTAAGTTTCCATCCCCATTTCCTATTTTTCTTGTTTTAATAAAATAGCACATGCTTCATTGTTTCCTGTTGTAGGCGTTGACAAGACTAGATGAAGATGGAGATTCAACTATGGAATGATTTGGATTTGTTATGTCTTGAAGCTTTTAAATTCTTAGGTCGCTTCTTCAACAGTATAGGCTCGTTGGCTATATTTAAAGATTAATAATGAAACATGAATTAATGATGTGTAGATTGAAAGCTTTAATATACAATTGCTCTTTTGTAGATCTTGTTAAAGGATACATTGGTTTATATGATTCTGTTTTCTCCTTTGTTTGAATTTGTTTTGTGTGCTTTGTATAATTTGATTGATTTTTCCTATTTTCTTCGTATTCTGGAATCATCTTTGGTAGCTTTTGTAATTGATGGACAGACTGGCACCATGTGCTCTGTTTTCTTTGTGTGCTTTTTCTGGGTCACTAATTCTTGACTCGTATTTAAGTTAAGAGTATCATTTAGTAAATATACCTATTAATTGTTATCTTTATGTAATCAGCTTGCAATGATGATGTGTGATGACTATTCAGAGGGTTCGAGCTGTATTTTATTTACAAATTCCTACATTCTAAGACTGTGCCAGGGAGTAACTTAGAGACTCTGAATGAGCTGAAGAATAGCCAAAATGTTCTCCTGAGCTTCATAAGATGGATGTTTAACTAATTCTGTTTTGTTACATCAAGACATGCGGATTTAGATTTATTTGTCTGCTGTTTAATACAAGATTTACTTTAAACATTTGGTTATGGTTCTATTTGTATTAGTCTCGATTGTTATTAATGGTAATAAGATTTGTCAAAACATAATACTGATTTTATTGCTTATCAGTCAGCTTGCAACAATTTAGGATGAATGCTCAAGGGACTAGCAAAGCTTTTGTTTAAAACTCGATGCGTTTCTTGGGTGTGAGATGCCTATTTTTCATGACATTTCCCCCCTTGCGTATGAGATGCCTATTTTTCATGTCATTCCCCCCCCCCCCCCCCCCCCCCACCTTGTTCATGGTGTCATTTTCACCCTATACATTCAAAACATGTGAGACGAATGCCAATGAATACATATCCTTGTATTGGCAGTCTTATATGATACATGGCTACATTTTGGCCTCGTAGTTATAGATTATTTGATGTGTTGCTTTGCTTATCTTTTATATTCTATATTTTATAGCTATAAATGAAGTTTGCCTTGTGTTTAAAATGTAAAAATGAAAGAACAAAATACAGGGAAAATCATTGTTTAGAAAACCGTAAGCATTTTACCTTTTAGTAAGTAAGATAATGATGGCTTGCGTGTGTTTTTTCTCCTTTGATGGATCCGTTATTTAGGATATTGACTAGTCTTTTGGTTGATTGTTAGTTGCCAATATAAACCCCACCCATTCCTCGTTCATAGAGACAGCTTTGTTAATATCATAATAATGGATCTGGTTACCATCAAATTAACTTCATGGTAAGTTGGTCGATTGACAGTGCTGACACGTAGAGGGATAAATCACTTCCTGCCTGCATGTCGATACTGTATTGGTCAATTGACCAAAGTTAACTTCATGCTAACTACTCATAATGATGGATCCATCCTTAAACCCTTAAAACGATAAATTCATGTTGATATTAAATATTGGATGTGGAAACATGAAGTATTTACGTCGTATATTACTGTTTTATGTTGTCGACAAAAAATTAATTAACATATAAATCATTTTCCTCTAAATGGAGGGGTAATTCCTTGAACTTAGGAATAAAAAACCAATGGCTTGGTAGCTTCCTTTAGACCTAAATGCCTCCAAAAAAGTCATCATCCATCCAAGTCACCTACCATCACCTAGGCCCCTTCCAATTTCATTGTCATCGCCTTTGCTTGTTGCTTCCTACTTCCTAGAACCAACTCACTCGGCCTCCTATTATATATGCCTTAATGACCACTTCCAAAACTCTCACAATATGCCAAACTTATTCCGCCTAAAACTCACGTGCCCAGCTCATGTCGTACTATCCTTCTCTTCCTCACCCAAAATTAGTCTTTATATTTGACCCAACTTGCTAGCTATTTCTGCATAAATATAAGCTATCGACAAAAAGAGAGTTAGCTAGCCATGAGTGAAACCATGTCAAGTCCCAGCAGTGACTGGGCAAAATTTTACCAACAAAACCTTTCCGGACAAGCCCAGACGAAGCCGGCTGCCTTGTTCACCACCAGCAATCAAGTCTCGGATGCTACCATGGTCACCACCACTTCCACTAGCAGTAGCTTGTGCCCGGAAGGTCGCGTGTCGAAGCCCATTCGGAGGAGGTCAAGGGCTTCTAGGCGAACCCCAACCACCTTACTCAATACAGACACCGCCAACTTCCGAGCCATGGTTCAACAATTCACCGGAGGTCCAGTCAATAGCCTTTACCCTAGTGGAACAAACTTCAACTTAGGGATGGGGAGCAGTCAGCAAATTGTGAACCCTAATGCAGTGATGGTTCCAAGGGCAGGGTACAATACTCTACAGCTCCAACAACAACAGTTTCATCAGCAGCAGTACATGCTTTCAAGGAACAACAACAATAATAATACTTTTCTTGAGAGGCTTCAAAACTCTAGAGTAGCTCCAATGATGGATGTCTCCGGTACTGGTGGTTGGTTTGGAATGGGAATGGGAATGGGAATGGGAATGGAGGGTGTATCCTCATCTGTGCCTCCGATTAGGTCTTCTTCCTCCAACAAGAATACAAGTGAGGATAATTACATGTCTGTGAGAAGGACATAATAATGGGAACGGGGAGATCAGTTAGGTAACTGACTTTTGAAAAGGAAACCATTGACCAATATAATTAATAATACTCGTGTAAATCACTCCTTAATTCCCAATTTAAAGCCTTAATTAGCTATATATATATATATATTATATGTTCTTGAATTTCCTTCTATTTCTTGTATTGTTTTTTTATTTGCTCGTATGTTTTGCTGTTAATTTAGTTTTTTTTTTCCAATGGGCAGCATTAATTATGTATGTTTTTTAATCCATATATATTTTCTAGAGGAAAATGGGATAATATTAATTTCTTCTTCTTGGACAGGAAAATTAAAGGTTTCTCGTATTATTGAATATATGTGTTGTGGATGCCTGGCCTGTTCATACACCTTATGATTCCAATGCTTTCTCTCTTTTTTTTTCTTTCTCGGTTTGAACATGTTTCAGTTGTAACATGTGGAAGGAATATTATGTTTCACGATGTGTATACACCATACACTACTATTTACACTTCAATTCAATAAAATTAATAAATTGTGTTTATCATATTTTGTTTACTGTGTTTTGATTGGAGATCAAAATTAAAGGATGTTTGGAGTAAATAAAAATAATAATAATAATAATATTAAAGTTATAATTATAATAAAATTCATTTAATTAAGCTGGTGTACTAAATTAAATATTTGAAAAGAGGAGATGATTGGATTGGATTGGATTGAGAAATGGAATGGGAAGGGGGGGTGAATGTGAGCTATGACGGGGCACATTACCATCAAAAGAAGAATATTATAATACAAAGTCAAGTTTCTACCATTGTCTCTATGTAATGTTGAGTTGAATGAGTGCAATTTTTAAAAATTAGTCTAATGTTTGGTATTTACTGGTACAAGGGCGTTTATATATATATATAATTTTTTTTATTAATAATTATGACAATAATGTTAATTATCATACAATAAAATATATATTTTTACTAATCATTTATTTATATATGCAGCTCATTTCTTTCAAATTGATTTGACACTTATATAAGAATATAAATAACTTAATTGTATAATATATGACGCTTATATAAAAATATAAATAACTTAACCCTAAAACATAAAATTAGGAGGAGAACTAGGCTACATACTTTTCAGTCTAGCTATTAGGGAACGACCTAGGGGATTAGGTTACCGATTTATTGGACATAAAAACTGGATATTTTTAATTTTATTTTTTTTCTATTGCGACTTCTAAAAAATATATATTATTTATTTTAACAGGAATTTTTATAAAATATAACGTTTTAGACTGTATAATCTTATTTTTATATATGTATTCAAATTACACTTAAAATACTATATTTTGTAAAAAAAATCTGTTGAAATAAATACTATATATTTTTTGAGAGTCACAATTACAAAAAAAAATATAATAATTAAAAATATTTAATTTTCCGGCCCAATAAACAGGTCTGTGTAGAAGGACTCGCGTGGGAAAGGGGCTTCGAGAGGAACAACCAGAACCTAATGGAAACATATCTTCCAATTTTCTAAAGCGCACAGTAAAGAGTAGACCTGGCAAACGGGCGGGCGGGCCCGGGCCGGGCCGGGCCGAGCGCGGGCGGGCCAAAAACGGGCCGGGCTAAAACGGCCCGGATTTTGGCGGGCTGAAAAAGTGAGGCCCGTGGCCCGGGTTGGGCGGGCCGGGCCGGCCCGCGGGTTTTTTTTTTTTTTTTTTTTTTTTTTTTTTTGCAAAATCTTGATACACCAAAAATAGTAATAATAATAATTTTAATTACTTAAATTAACTACATATCTCAATCAATTAAAATGATATTCAGGGAGGATATTCAAATAATTCGTCTGACTTTTGGAATATCATGGAGATATAATGATATTATTAGGACTCGACTATTGGAGCCCAAAGTATATGTACCAAGTAAATCTATTGGAAACTCCATGTTAATTTCGGGATGCCATTTCTCAACTTGTTTTGAGATGTCACTTCTCAATTTGTTTTGTTTGTGATTAATCAACGAAGCCCAGTGGAGGGATTTTTTTTTTTTTAACACCTTCCCTTCGTTCACATTTTATGGAAACTTTATCTCGGTATAAATTACCTGTAATTGTTGCAATTGCCATCAAAATCTGACTTAGATGGAGACGAAGCATTAATTATTTATTTTAGAAAAATCTATATAAATAGCTCAAAAGTGTCTTATAAGCTCCTTTATATGTGTGTGTCAATGATGCTAAAATAGTTAAAATTTATTGAAGATTGCATTAAAAACAAATAGTTGTTGTAGCTTAGTTGGTTTGAACTCTTATTTATTTACTTACAAGTCTTGTGTTCAAGCCCTACAAGTAGCAAAATTTTATTTTTAAAAAAAAAAAAAAAAACTCACGGGCCGGGCCGGGCCACCCGCGGGCCGGGCCACCACGGGCCGGGCCAAAACGGGCCGGGCCAAAAACGCCCAAATTTTCATGGGCTAAAAATGTTAAGCCCAAAGCCCAATTTTTACGGCCCAGCCCGGCCCGGCCCGCGGGCCTGGGCCAATTTTGCCAGGTCTAGTAAAGAGAGACATTTATCATTACGCTATTATCTTTGGTTTTATTACGACTTGACTTGTTTTCATCTTTATATATAGTTATTGATATTCGAGATTACAATATTTTTGAATAATTACGCGTGAACTGTGAATACATTTTAATTATTGTTTACCACCTTATGATATAGATTCAACTTTTAATTTATTATTATAAATTATTTATATAAATTTATAAATTTTTATAAACTAAAGATGTAGATTATCGTTTCAAATTTAATAAAAAGTTAATTTAAAAAGACCTTGATGGAGGACAAATATCAAATATTTTTAGTATATAACACTAAGAAAAAGGCCAAACAGCGACTAAAACTATTAGCGACCGCATATGCGGTCGCTAATACTACTATCTGCGACCGATATCTGCGACCATGATTTAATCCAGTCGCTATTATATATCAGCAACCGCAGGCGATCGCTATCATAATTTTGCCTCCCAAAATTTTGTAGGAAATGTTGGCGCCAAGATTTTGTGCGATCACTTAAAATCAACGACTGCATGCGGTCGCTGATAAGTCCAAGTCATTAAAAAATAGTGACCGCGTGCGGTTGCAGATGACGGTCGCTGGTCAAACTAAATGTAATCAGTTCCTGGTATTCGAACGACACAGCAGACGGGAGG
Source organism: Panax japonicus (assembly GCA_020205505.1). Taxonomy (NCBI): domain Eukaryota; kingdom Viridiplantae; phylum Streptophyta; class Magnoliopsida; order Apiales; family Araliaceae; genus Panax; species Panax japonicus. The sequence continues at coordinate 639,392 of JAINUV010000025.1, read as the reverse complement.
AAAAGAAAAGAGGGAGCTCAGAATAGAGAGAAGAGGGAGAAAGGGAGAGGAGCTCGCTCGTCACCACTGCCCACTGCCATCGCCGCCGCCACAGGTAACCCTAACTTCTCTTTATTTCTAAATTGGATATTGATTGGGTGTTACCAAGCACAAGTGTTCTCCTTCTATTTTTTAATCTATTTCTTCTCCCTCTTGATAACCGAATTTCTGCACCCCAAATTTCTATCAAAACTTCTCTTCTTTGTCGTCTAATCTAGCAAATTGAGCAAGATAGTTTAAATATAAACTGACACATGTTAAATTTGGATAGCAGGGCAGCAAAAAGAAAGGGTTCTAACTGAATCATAAGTGTCAATTTCAGCTTATTAAACTGTTAACGCATGGTAAGTTTCAAATCTTGATTTTTAAAGCAAAAATTAACTGTTTTATATAATATTTAGAGTATTATAATTGTGCTAATTGGGTTTTATGTTAGATGGAGTTTAGTTGTTATTAGAAGAAATAAGGGAGGAGAATGTGGTTTAAAACATGTGCAAAGGTTTATGAAGTCTGTCCATAAAGCTTGTGCCTATGACATGTTAGATTGTATGCTTCATAGAACTGTCAAGACCAAAATGAGCAATTGAGGTACTGTAGTGAGTAAGGTATCCTTCATATATGTTATAGAGTATACATGGAATGTTTTGCATAAGCTAAGTGTGACTGGAAGTCTGTTTTAAAGTAAAAATCATATTGGTGCATAGCTTCGAAACTGTTTCGGCAGAGCATATTATTTTGCTAGCTAGTAGCTACCTATCACATTAATTTTGCTTCCTTGTTGACCGTCGTCTTCGCTAATAGTGGTCGCCGATGTGCATCCCAGCGACTAAATTTTATGCGACGACTATCAACGACCACATTCGATCGTTATCTGCGACCAAATGTTGTCGCTAATAAACCTTTTTCTTGTAGTGTAATATACACTTTATCTTTAACAATAAATATTACAATTAATGAATTTCAATTTATAACAATATATTAAAATCTCTATCTCTCTCTATCTATATATATATATATATATATATATGCTTATATGTTTATATATTTGTAAAACAAAATATTTTGAAGAAGTAAAATGCTAGCAAAAATTTCCTTTAGATAATTAAGGACTTATTAATTAACCTTAAATGTAAAAAAGAAACATATGGTAATGTACAATGAAAGGAGTTGGTATTTAATAAAAGATCATAATAAAATTAAAGAGAACAAAAAATAATTATGATTTAAATTTATAATATATATTGATAACTATTAATATTATATTGCACTAATTTATAGGTGGTAAAATTTTTAATAATTTCGGACTCTACATAAGATGGAAAGATAAGATGAAATTATTTTCTTATATTGATAGAAGAAATTTAAAAATATTGGAGTTTATAAGAATGCTCGATTTCGTAAGAGCAAACGTCGTGGCTTCTATTTTGCAAACATTATGTATTATATTGATATTTTCAATGTCAATTAATTATATCCAAAAAGAGTATTAATTAATATCATTTTTTCCCTAATTACTGAGAGCTTTATATGCGGGTGGTCTGCATGTGTATCACATTTAACCGTCGTCTATAACTCGGTTCAGACCTTATAACAACGGGTTTAGTAATAATTTTATCCGTCGTTAAAGTATGCGGACCACCCGTATAAGAAGCGGCATATATATACATATACATATATATATATATATATATATATATATATTAAATAAATATTGGTTTGAGTAAGAAAAATTAACTTGACATAAAAGAAAATTTATCTTGTCCAATGACCACTCGGTTAGGGCCGTTAGTCAAAAAACAACCATAAATTAAAACGGATGAACCACTAGCAATTTTTATTTTGGTTTTGGTGGTAAGTTGGCATCCTTTTCATGTGTTAGTTTTCCTTTTTTCTAGTGTACTCAATTTGACTTTTGAAGTTAAATCAGAGCTGGTCTAAATTTTTTGGGGGTTTCAACCTAAATTTTAAATTGAGGTATTTTTTATTATTTAATATTAAATTAAATTGGTATCTATGATTATTTTTTTAAAATTAAAATTTCATTTTTCTTGCCTTTCACTTAATTTTTCTGTGATATTTTTTTTATTACTGGTAACAAATTTTTCAAGAGCTTCCTTTCGGGATTCAATTAATTTTTCTACTCATTTTTTTTGAAGTTTTTGATACCAGATTCATATTTTTAAGAAGTCATATAGTGCTTAAAAAACAAGTAACAAGCCACTTTTCAGCCAAAAATAAATAACAACAGATATTTTCCAGTCAAAACATAAATAACATAATTTTTTTTCACTAAAACGAATAACAATAGTACCTATTTAACAAGTAAAATTTAATAAAATTAAAATAGAAAAATATAGAACAATAGAACCTGATTATGTCGATTTAGTGATTTTTTCCAAGATTAAATACCTGAACAATGAACATCACAAATTCAGAGTAAGAAATATTAATTTACAAATCTTAATTGCAAATTTTTTTTTTTACACAAGTGAGTAAAGATTGATATTATTACCTATTGATGTGTTGAATTCAATTTTTGTAGAGCCAAAGGATCTCAACACTCAACTCCTTAAATTTGAAGCAAACAAAAAATATAAAAGATTAAAAGATATAATATTTATTGACAATTATAGATTTGTAGTTAGAGGAAAAGACTTATTTAGAGAGAGAAAGTGAGAGGCGTATAAAGAGCCAAAGAGAAAGAGACAAAAATAGAGATAGAGAAAGTGAGAGTCATTAAAGTGAGTCATTCTTCTAATCTCGATACTACTGATTTGTTTAGGAAAAATAATTTGGACTTTTTAATGGGTTCTAACATAAAGATTATTAAAATTTGAGGGAAAAATAATTCAGGCTTTTTTAATAAGTTCTAATATAAGGATTATTAAATTTTTGGTGCCTTCTCAATTTTGGGGCCTCAAACAATTGCTTAACTGTAGGACCGGCCATGAGTCAAACGATAATTTATAAAAGTTGTTTAGAATGAAATATATTGTATGATTAATAATTTTTATTATATATTATATAATTATAATAATTGTATCAACTAAAATTAAATAAATCACACCAATTTGAAGTTTAATACGTTGTCGAACAACTTCAAAAATCAAATTATATTTCTAATTTTGAAACAGATGGAATATAATTAATTTAAACAAAATATTTTGATGATATTTTCAATTAAAATGTTGGGGACTCGCCTAATAATATACATTAGAAAATCTTCAAAAAAAACAAATCAAAGGAGATAATAATATAGTTTACGTATTGTTGGAATTTGAGCCTAAATAAATATGGGTATCATTAATTATTTTTAATGATTTCATATATTAATGTGTTCTACTCCATGAATAGATTAAATTAAGTATTTAGAAGCTCAAATTCATTGAGTAATGAATGAGATATTAACTCCCAAAGATCATGATAAAAGATAATAAATGCATGTGAGAAAAATCAAGTCCCACATAGATTAGAAATTAAATACTTTATATGTTTATATACAAGGAAAGTCCTCTTTGGTTTGGGCCCCAAGGGGCACCCCATTTTTGCGGAAGGGAGAGGACCTAGCCAAGGCTAGGTTCGAACCCACACGCGCGCGTCGCCACCGTCCGTCCGTCTGGTCGGCCTATTATTTAATTCTATTATCAAAACTGTGTCGTTTTAAGAGTTGTATTTATTATATTATTAAAACTGTTTCGTTTTGAGAAGCAGTATTATCAAATTGTGTCGTTTTGAGGAAGCGGTATCTGTAAGGTTGAACGGGCGGCCCTAAACTATGTTCTTTTTGTCGCGCCTTTCCTTCTAAGTCTAAAACTACGTAGTTTTGGTTCTACTAACACTTAAACTACGTCGTTTTAATAAACCGAATAGATGCGTCTATTATGTAAATGGTCAAAACTACATCGCTTTGACCAACAGATACAAATAATACCTCTTCAAGAGTCACCCCATTCCTTTTCAGGGGTGATGTGCCCATCCTAAGGATCACCAACCCTCTTATAAATAGATAGGAGGGGGGCAACCTTTATTTCCATCCATTTCTCAAGCATTATAGTCTTCTAAAGCATTCTAGCATATAGTTTCTTCATAAGTTTCCTTAGTATATTTGGGAGAGAGTTAGAGCATTTCTTTTGGTTCGTTGTGTATACATTTTGTAGTGCTACTAAGGTATACGAAGTTATTGTATCCTGGGAGACAAGTGCTATCAACTCTGAGCACCATACGGAGGGCATAATTGTCTTAAGGACATAGTACCAAGTACTAGCCTTGACAAATTATTTTCTACGAGATAAGTTCATATATATATATATATATAATTTCTTTTAAGTTTTACTAACACATATGATAAACATTTTGTTCAATCAAATTATAATTTATAAATATATATATATATATATAGCCTTGAAGAAAAAACCCAATACTTTTCTTCCAAGTCAAGAAATTGAAGGTAAAAAAGAAAGAAAATCAAGACTGATAAAATGTGGTCTGAATATATCACGGGGGTAAAAGGAAAAAGATAGTATACCAAAATTAAAGTCAATAAACATGATTTAAAAGACCGATTATAAAGATTAGACATGGCTCAACATGATTAGTGATTTACTAATATTAATTGTTGGGCCATGATATTTTATACACATTGAACCGAATCACTGTGCTATTTCTGTTGGGTCTTGAAAGTATTGGGTTGGGTCATTGGGCTAAACCAGTAGGTGAATAATGGCTTGAGTTGGGCTTTGACCGGTGATCATTACTAAGATAGAGTTTGACTGTTATCCTGCATTGCATTAATGAGAATTAGACAGAATCGGTCGGCGATGTAAAATGGTGATGGGATCAGCAGGTAAGCTACCTGCAGTGGGATGGTGTCAGGGGGGTCGGTGGTATGCAAAACTGGATATGGAGTATATGAAGACCGGATACAATACAATTTGAGGTAATTGATATTTTTTTATCAAAACACTAGAGCTATTATTGCGAGACTCCAAATTTTATGAATAAAAATTTAAATTTCTCGAAATATTTTTTTGAATATTATGGTGTGGATTTGATATAATGTTATAGTTGTGGGTAATATTTATAAATTTTACAAAGTACGCAAGTTGTTATATAATATTCAATTGGTCAGGGAATATTCGTACAACGACACGATCATTGGTGGACCCCACAACAGAATTATTGTCGGATTGAGAAAATGACAAAAAATATTTTTATAAAAATAACGGCGGAAGTTTTACCGTTAACAGTTGAAACACCCGGTGTTAAAAGTACAGTAATACGCGTGGTTGCATAGTAGCACACAATATTGATTATTGATGCTTACGTGAGAAGTCACTCAGTTTTGTTCAATTATTGCTATAGTAATTGTTGCATAGTATCTCACGTTATTTGATTCAATTATTGTCGATATTTTATATATTATTAAATCAATAATTGAGATAACAAAGTTATTAATATTATTATTTGCAATATTAAAGATGTCTAGAAAGTTCTGTCGAGGAGAGGTTTGGTCACCTAATTGCGCGCCAATAGGGAGAAATCCTTATTGGAAAGCCCCCTCTTTCCTGGGAACGACCTGGTCGATTAATAGTGTGAATTATAATAATGATGATGAATTTTATTTTATTATTATTATAAATATAATAAAACAAATTTTTTTTTATGTAGAACAGAATACTTTTTATAAAGTTTTGTTTTATTTGATTATAAATAAAATATAATATATTTTATTATGCATAGTATTTGCATAGTGCCTGTATAGTATTTGCATAGTAAAATCTTTTTATATAAAATAAAATACTTTTATAAAGTTATTTATTTTATTAGATTATAAATAGAATATATTATATTTTATTATACATAGTATTTACATAGTAATTGCATAGTAAAATTTTTTTATATAAAACATAATACTTTTATAAAGTTATTTGTTTTATTAGATTTTAAATAATATATATATATTTATGAATAGAATATATTATATTTTATTGCATAGTATCCTTTTCATTCTCTTATCAATATGATGCTTAGTTAGAATTGAAAACACACCAAAAATTCAGAGAATTCTTCTTCTATAATCTTGAGCGTGTTTCTTTAGAGTTTTAAGAAGTTTTGAGCGTAGAAAACAGTATAAGTTTTCTTCAAGAATATCCTCGCCCTACCAGTCAGAATACTCCTCTTTCTAAGGTAAGAGGTATTATTCTTTCATATTCATGAAGAGAATTATTTTCTCTTAATACTCGTAAGAGCTGTTATTCCATTCTTTATTATTATGTTGAAATAACATGTATATGCGAAGTACTGCATACATAGTGAAATTCTTCAGTTATTCCATTCTTTATTATTCTGTTGGAATAACCTGTCTGTGCGGTTTATTGCATGCCTGATAAATTCTGTTGTTATTCCATTCTTTATTATTTTGTTGGAATATCCTGTCTGTGCGGTTTACACATGACCTGGTTCCATTCTTTATTGTTCTGTTGGAATATCCTGTCTGTGCGATTTATGTATGACCTGGTTCCTGTCTTTATTATTCTGTTGGAATATCCTGTCTGTACGGTTTGCGCATGACCTGGTTCCATTCTTTATTATTCTGTTGGAATAACTTGTCTGTGCAGATTACGCACGCCTGGTGAATTCTTCTGTTATTCCATTCTTTATTATTCTGTTGGAATAACCTGTCTATGTGGATTACCGCATGCATGGTGAATGATCATTCGTATTCATTCCATATTAAATTGTGGAAATGATCTGTCTACGTGGATTACCGCATGGCGGGCGAAAATCCATTTGCAGTTTCATATATTCTATTATACTCAGTTGGTTAAAATTTTGACTTCTATACTCCATGAAGTTAGTAGAATATCCTGGATATTTGCGCTTCATCCAGTATCTTTTCATGAAAATATTCTTCTGAGTATTCTTGAATTTTACTCCACAAAGAAGTATGTTGACAATTTGGACGTTATTGATTTTTGGATAAACTAAAATTTTAAATCTTTAAAATTTATCCTTGAACTTGTTTTATTGAATTATTATGTCATTGTCATCATCTTCATGCTTATATTGTGATAAAAGTCATCTTTAGCTTACGTGCATAGATGGACTTGGTATGATTATGACTAGGGATTATTCGGTATTATCATGATCTGTAATGTTATAAATGGTGTGGTAAAAGTTCTCAGTGGCCTATAGTGCATTGATGGACAGTTTTTGGTATGATTATGACCAGGGATTATTCGGTATAGTCATGACCATTGATGATTTAATGAATATCCTTGGCCCGTAGTGCAGTGATGACTCGATGATGTGGTTTATTTATTAAACTGAGTCTCAGCGATTAAAAATGATGAAAATATTTTAAATCATAGAAGATAGTAGATATCATGCTCTACTTGACTCTTCTAATGGATTTCTTATTCTGCTGCAGTTAAACTTGATGTCTATTGTATTTTATTAGTTTAACATTGTTGAAAACTAATGATAATTTATTCTTCATTATCTTAGTCATAATATTTCTTACTGGGCTAGTTGAGCTCACCCTTTTGCTTTCATTGTTCTCTTCAGGAAATGAGAACGTAGCCGGGACTAGTCGGGGAACGGAGTGATGGTCCAAGATGGTGTATTAGTAGTCCTCACTATTCCATAAAATAGTGTGACAATAAATGTAATGAGGACTCTATTTGAGAGTGGATATTGTCTAGAAGACAACATTCCTATTTAAACTTTCAGCTATATTTTGTCGTATATTACATGATAGTTGTATAATTAAGTTTGTATTTATATTCTGTACTATGTATTTGGCGACTCAAGATGGGTGATGTATACCTGTTTTGGGGGCGTCACAATTATCCTCCATTATTATCCTTGTATCTGCCTGTATTGACTCTCACGGAGCTATCCCCCGACGGGCCAAGCCGTCAAGCTTCTGGTATTGACCTGTTGAACTGTGCAGGATTGGACGTGCTTTTAAATGGTTGAGGCACGTGGAAAGATCTTGGCGTTAACATTGGCGCTAGAAGGAGGGCTGATTTTCTAGTGTTCTTGAATTTCAATCACAAAGATCAACTGTTTTACGTCGGAAGTTATGGTGAAGAGTAATACAGCTACTGTTGAAGGACAACCGATGACTGCAAGTTCGTCTGTGCAACAAATCTTTGTCAAGGATCGGTTGGGTTTTTCAAAAAGTGCTATGATAGTACCGCCTCCAAAGATATTTCAGAAGGTTCTCATGTAAGAGTCCATGGTGATGCTAAAAGAAGATTGGTTTTTACTGCTGAAAAAGGACCTGACCACTGTCAGAGAAGGGTAGAAGGCACACCTCCTAGAAACCAACACCGAGATGGTCAGATTGACAGAGCATCCAAGCTGGCCATGATGGCCGAAGAAGCTGACAAAGCCTTAGAGCTTCTTCTGAAGCAGAGGGAAGAAATTGCTGAACAGATGCTTCGTATGGCGGAAATGAAGGATGAAGCGTCAAGTTAGGCTCAGTCCGAAGAGCAGAATAGATCCCTGGAAAGGAGACCAAGAAGATGAAAGGAGCCTATACATTCCGATGAAGACATACTCCCGTGGGACTGAAGAGAGTACACCACCCTATTGGTTCTCGGGATCATGGCAGAAGTAGACGAATGAGCAAATCTAGAGAATATACGCCTGAGAATACAAATAAGGCACTCCGTTTTGAGTATTTTGCCATAGTGACAGAGCTCCGCATCGAAGTATACCCAGAAGTCATACTCCTGAGAATCCAACGAGGGCACACCGCCCTGTGGATACTCGTTATCGGGGAAGTCTGTCTAAAGTTACGAGTTTGAATGGTAAGGGCCAGTCTACTCAGAAGAAAAAGAGTTCTCCGCAGAAAGAAGTTTCCTCACAACCGGAAGGAGTAGAATATTTGGTCAAAGAATTGAAAGAGCTTCGGAGATAGCTAGCCGAAGTTCAAAAAGTGAAAGATACTTCGGGGGAAAAAGGCTTCTTCTTTTTTCTCAGAGATTCTTAAAGAGAAGGCTGACTCTACCAAAAAGTTTCCATATATGGAAAGTTATGATGGTTCAGGTGATCCATATGACCATAGCTAGACGTTTGATAGGTTGATGGATTATTATGATTTCTCGGATGCAGCCAAATGTCAAACGTTTGTGATGACGCTCAGGAAGGATACGAGGCAGTGGATGGGAACTCTGCCTTTAGATTCAATCTCGTCTTGGACAAATTTATGTGGTAAATTCCATGCTCGTTTTGGGAGAAATAAGAGGAGAGGAAAACTTACTGGTTTGTTGGCTCAAGTTAGACAATATTCGAATGAGTCTTTGGGCCAGTATGTGAAGCGACTCAGAGAAGCGGTCGGCCAAGTAACTGATCTCAATGATCTTCAAGCTATCGGGCAATTTCAAAATGGTTTAGACTTGGTGAAATCAGAGAAGCTGGTGAAGAAGCTGATGTTCACCACCCAGAGAGTTTAGATGAAGCCTTTGATAAAGCAGAGGGCTATATTGTGGTGGAAGAAGCTATGAATAGCTTGAAGCGTTCTTCTTTGGAAACGCTGAAAGACAAAGATAACGCTGAAGGTGATCAGAAAAAGAACGGTGGGAATAATGATCGTCTAGAAGGGAGTTCTAAGAGATATAACAATAATTGGCGTCAAGGAGGGAGTCACTCAATTGAATACGGATAGGGCTGCTATTTTGAATCGGATCAAACACCAACCCTACTTTGAACCACCTCGTGACAATATTAAACCTGGATCGGGTAATTCTCGCAGGTATTATGATTACCATCAGGAGTCTGGTCATGACACGAATGATTATTGCAGTTTAAAGGAGTTTATTGAAAAGAATGTTCAAAGTGGTGCGTTAGTTCAGTATGTGGAAGGGAGAGAGCACCAAGGAGAACAACAGAGGAATGCAAGGCCTGTTCAAGCTGCTCAACCAGTTCAACATGCACAACCCATTCTGAATCAGCCAGCTAGGCACGTCGTTGATGTTATTACTGGGGGAACTATTGGTAAGATGATCGGGAAGAAAAGACATGGATACTTAGATTCGGTTATGTCGGTGGCGGATACACTCCCGAAGACTGACATAACATATCCAAGAACGGTAATTTCCTTTAGTGATGAGGATTACCCTTTGGATCCCATTGAACCCCGTGAAGGAGCCCTTGTAATTATAACACAAGTGGGTTTAGTGGATATGAAGCGGATGATGATTGATAATGGCTCCTCTGTGAAAATTCTATATGCCCGTGCTTATGAAAAGATGCATCTGAATGGGAGAAAGATGGAGATCGGAGAAGAGGCTCCGTTATATGACTTCAGTAATGATCCAGTCAAGGTAACAGGGACTATTGAACTACCAATCATATTTGGTACAACTCCACAACAGGTAGAAATAATATGCAGATTTTATGTTGTGCATGTGGACTCGGCTTACAACGGCATATTGGTAAGACCCACCTTGACTGCCCTTCAGGCAGTAACATCGATTCCTCATTTTAAAATCAAATTCCTAGCGATACATGGAGTTGGTGAAGTGGATGGGGATCTGGATTTGGCTAGACGATGTTACCAAAATGCGGTGATTGCTTCGGGAGTAGGGGTCAGTAAACAAAAGCAGGCTATGGCTATTGAGATTGAGCCTTTTATTGAAAGCAGTTCAAAACTGTTAGTCATGCCGGTTGGAGAGACTGAGGAGTTCGAACTGATTCTGGGGAAGAAGGATAAGACGGTGAAGATAGGTTCAAGTCTGCCGGAACCTCTCCGAACTAACCTAATAAAACTACTTCGATGTTATGTTGACATCTTCGCCTGGGTGCCTAGTGATATGCCTGTGGTAAATAGAAAGGTTGCAGAGCATCGGCTACAAGTGGATCCGGCGAAGAAGCCAGTTCGACAAAAAAGGCGGATATTTGCACTAGAGCGACAAAAGATTATTGATGAAAAAATTGCCAAACTGCTGGATGCTGATTTTATATTTGAAATAGATTATCCAGATTGGATGGCGAATGTGGTGTTGGTGAAAAAGCAGAACGGGAAGTGGTGAGTCTGTATAAATTACACGGATCTGAATAAAGCTTGCCCGAAGGATTTATATCCCTTGCCTCACATTGATCAGCTCATTGATGCGACTTTGGGGTATGCTTTACTTAGTTTTATGGATACCTTTTCTGGTTATCACCAAATTTTTATGTGTTCTCAATCCTATAAAGATGTTCAAATTTTGACGGGAAAGATAACAACTTTGAGGAGGTTTATGTCAAAATTGGCAGAAAGATGTTTGTTGTTCTTTAGCACGTTGAAAGGGCCGAAGAATGCTAAGATGTTCTAGTGGACTTTGGAATGTGAAGACGCCTTCCAGGGAATAAAGAAGTAATTGTCTTCAGCTCCTTTGTTGGTAAAACGCTGTCCTGCTGAACCATTGTACTTGTATTTAGCTGTGAGACCCCAGATTTTATGAATAAATATTTAATTTTCTCGAATTATATTTTTGAAAATTATGGTGTGGATTTGATATAATGTTATAGTTGTGGTTAATATTTATAAATGTTACAAAGTACGCAAGTTGTTATAAAATATTCGTTTGGTCGGGGAATATTCTTTTTGTCGGAAAATATTCGTACGACGGCACAATCATTGGTGGACCCCACAACAGAATTATTGTCGGATTGAGAAAACGACAAAAATACTTTATGAAAATAACGGCGGAGGTGTTACCATTAAAACTGTTGAACTACTCGGTAGTAAAAGTACAGTAATACGCTTGGTTTCATAGTAGCACACGGTATTGATTATTGATGCTTACGTGAAAAGTCATTCAGCTATACTCAATTATTGCTACAGTAATTGCTGCATCATATCTTTTATATTATTGATTCAATTATTGTCACAGTATCATCTGTATAATATGTTATATTATTTAAATAATAAATGAGACGACAAGTCATAATGATTAATAATTGTTGAAAGATTAATTATGTGTTGATTAAAAAATAAAATGATTTCTGGTAATTTTTATTCAATCCTTGATGTATATAAAGAGTCTATTATGAGACGTTGGTGATAAGTTTAATTATTTATGGGGGGCCATATGTCGTCATCTAAGAGTCTCTTTCGTAAATAATAATTACCTTCGTAAATAGTAATTACCTTCGTAAATAATAATTACTTTTGTAAATAGTAATTACCTTCGTAAATAGTAATTACCTTCGTCAATAGTAATTACCTTCGTCAATAGTAGTTACCTTCGTCAATAGTAGTTGTCCCTTCAATATTACCAAGAGTTAACTGCCTCTTCGGTGTTCCAAGGGTTAATTACCCCTTCACAAATAGTAGTTGTCTCTTCAGTATTACCAAGAGTCATTTTGACCCTTCGTTAAGACCAAGAACCACCCTCAGTTTTTCTATAAATAGAAAGCTCATTCCTTCATTATTTCTTACGAATTCACTGAAACTCTAGAGAGAAAGAAGAAAAGTATTCTGCTACTTCACTTTTCCAATATTCAGTTCTTCTAAGGTAGGGAATATTATTTGTTGTACCCGTAAGGGGTGTTATTCTTTCTTATTCATGAAGAGAACTGTTGTTATTCCATTGCTTATTATTCTGTTGGAATAACCTGTATACGCGATTTACCCTATACTTGGTGACATTCTTCTATTATTCTGTTGGAACATCCTGTCTGTGTGTTTTACACCGGACATGGTTCCATTTTTATTATTCCGTCTTTATTATTCTGTCGGAATATCTTGTCTGTGTTATACGCCGAACCTGGTTCCATCATTTATTGTTCCGCATTTATTATTCTGTTGGAACATCCTGTCGGTGTGAATTTCACCTGACCTGGTTCCGTTATTATTATTCTGCGGGAATAACCTGTTTGTGCGGTCTCTATCGCATGCATGGTGATATCTTTTGTTATTGTATTCGGTATTACTCAGTTGGATAAAACTTTGACTTCTATACTCCATGAAATTAGTGGAATATCCTTGATATTTGCGCTTCATCCAGTATCTTTTCATGGAAATTTTCTTCTGAGCATTCTTGAATTTTACACCACAAAATAGTATCGTGTTGACAATCTGGACGTTAATAATTCCTGGATAAAATAATTCTTGAACTTGTTTTATTGAATTCTTATATCATTGTCATCATCCTCATGTTTATATTTTTTTGAAAGTCATCTGTGGCCTGTAGAGCATGGATGGACTTGGTATGATTATGACCAGGGATTATTCGGTGTAATCATGACCGTAATATTACAAATGATGTGGTAAAAGTCTCATTTGCCGTAGTGCATTGATGGACAGTTGTTGGCATGATCATGACCATTAATGAATACACAAATATTCTTGGCCGTAGTGCATGAATAATTGTGGTCGTGATACTAAAGAATATCCTTGGCCGTAGTGCATGGGTGATTCGATGATGTGGAATATTTATTAAGCTGAGTCTCAGCTATAACAGTGATGAAAAACCTTTTAAATCATAAAAGATAGTAGATTTTATTTTCTACTTGACTCTTTTAATGGATTGCTGGTTCCGCTGCAGTTAAACTTGATGTTTATTATATTTTATCAGTTTAACACTGTTGAAGGCTAATAATAATTTATTCTGTATTATCTTAGTCATAATATTTCTTACTGGGCTAGTTGAGCTCACCCTTTCTTTCACTGTTCTCTTCAGGAAGTGAGAATATAGTTGGGACGAGTCGGGGAACGGAGTAATGGTCCAGAGGATAACATTAGTAGTCCTCACTATTCTGTGAAATAATGTGATAATAATTGTAATGAGGACTCATTTTGAGTTTGTATAATCTCTAGTAGACAATATTTGTATTCAAACTCACAGTTTATGTTTTGTCGTATTGTACACGACAGTTGTATTAGTAAGTTGTATTTGAATTCTGTACCATGTATCTGGCGACCCAAGATGGGTGATGTATACCTAATTATGGGGGCGTCACAGTTGGTATCAGAGCTTAGGGATATGATCCCTGGCTAAGATGTGAGAATAGAACTAGAAGGGGAGAGACGGGGAATTCCTTCGCTAGTATGACCTACCTAAGTTTATTTGATATTTTATTGGTCGGTCAGAATATAGGGATAATATGTTACATGTCAATTAACCTTTATTTTGTGGCAGTATTTAAAAATGGCATCTAAAAATGTTGAGATACGCAATGAAGCACATGAGACCGTTGAGACACCTTTAATTACGAACCAAGTTAATGTGATGTCAGACGAAGAAGAAATTAGAGATATCTATGTGGTGCGTGAAGAACTAATAGTTGCACCCGAGCTAGTTACAGAGGTAGCAGCTGAGAGTGAGGAAGAAGAGGAAGAAGAGGTACCTGAGGAGAATTTATTAGAGATATTATATGATCAAAATGTAGAATTACAAAATCGTATTCATGAGTTAGAAGAACAGGTTGAAGAATGACAGGCGGTCGTGGAGCAAAGAGATGTAACGATTCAAAATTGTGTTACCCGATATGTGATGCTCGAACAAAATCACGCTTTGGCACAATGTAAGATATTAAAGTTGGAATCTGAGAATTCAAATATCAAGGATCAGCTGAAAGAAGAAACAACTGAACGAGTGAGAATGAAGGATGCGTGGGTAAAAGCCGCACGACGTGTTGATATTGTGGAAAGAGATGTCCGATCTATAAAGAGAAGATTTAATGATGACGGGAAGACGTCGGTAGCAGCACCAACACCAGCAACAAATTCTAGGGGAGGAGAACGACTGCTAGTTAGATGCTACAGATGCGGAGAGGAGGGACATATAAGGCCAAACTGTTCAAAGCCTTCCAAGGTATGTTTTAGTTATGGAAAAGACGGTCACATATCTCAATTTTGTCCTGTAGCAAAATCAAGTCCAGCTGGGACGGGGGCACCAAAGGTGGATACGGACAAAACAAAGTCGGTGGTTTCAGGAAGAGCGTTTTTTGACTTCTCATGGAGAGAGTAACCCGAACGAAATTATCATGGGTATGTTAGTCATAAACTCTTGCGAAGTCTATACCGTGTTAGATACCAGTTCTACTCACTCTTTTATTTCATCTAGTTGTGTTCAATGTTTGAAGTTAACTCCGAGAAACTTTCGTTACCTCCACTATTTATAAATCTTGTTTGATTCAAATCGACACTTTCACGTTACCTGTCAATCTTATCTCTTTGAAAATACTTGCATTTGATGCGATTTTAGAAATCGATTGGTTAACTACTCATCATGCTTTTCGTAAGGTTGTTAGCTTTCATATTTCTAACCAACCTGTTATGCGAATTCAAGCAACCAAACCACTAAAGTCAATCATTGTCATTTCAAGCCATAAATAAAGAGCCCCAGTCCTTTCATTGTTGACTTCCTTATGTGGAATGCACCGAAGACAGATTTTTCGTAGGAGACGTCGTGAATGACGATGACAAGTTGATAGGTATCAATGTGAAGTGTTATCCAAGTCTTGGATGAGGGTCAAAATTTTGAATAATATTTTTAGTGTTAATAAATTTTCTGACGTATTCTTGAATACTTCTTAGCCTACCCTGGAGCGTGAAATCAAATTTTGTATTGACCCCAGTACAAAACCCATTTCTTAAACCCTCAAATATTTTCTTCACCTAAAACGAACGTAACATGTGCCAAAGACGTTGGCTCGAGCTGTTGAAGATTACGATCATATCATTTAATATTATCGTGGGAAAGCGAACATGGTAGCTGACGTGTGAGTAGAAGATCGTATGCGTTTACAAGTGCGAATATACGAACTCACGTGAAGATAACGAATATACAAGAAGAATCGACTTTAATCGATAAAGTTAAAGCCGCTCAAGCTACACACTCAGAGTTGAAGAATGTGAAGAATTAAGAAGGTTCAAGAGGGCGTTATTCTAGAAGTAAGAATTGGCGAATAGAGGAAGTCTAAACGCTTGATTTTATTGGCCCATTTGAAATCCTTGATCAAGTAGGAATTGTGGCTTATAGACTCATTTTACCGCCAAGTATGTTACGTGTTCAGAATATTTTTTTCGTATCGATGTTACATAAATATGTGGACGACCCGAACCACATTATTAATTTAAAATCGGACGAGATAGTAGAAGATTTAAAGTATGAGGAGATATGTGTTAACATCTTGGATAAGAAGGATCATATTCGACGCTCAAAGGTTATACCTCAAGAGTTAGAATTTGAAGTGAAGTCAAGGTATCCTCACATGTTCGGCATACCAGGTACGTACGTAAATTTCGAGGGCGAAATTTCTTAAGAAGGGGAGATTGTGAGACCCCAGATTTTATGAATAAATATTTAATTTTCTCGAATTATATTTTTGAAAATTATGGTGTGGATTTGATATAATGTTATAGTTGTGGGTAATATTTATAAATGTTACAAAGTACGCAAGTTTTTATAAAATATTCGTTTGGTCGGGGAATATTCTTTTTGTCGGGGAATATTCGTACGACGGCACAATCATTGGTGGACCCCACAACAGAATTATTGTCGAATTGAGAAAACGACAAAAATACTTTATGAAAATAACGGCGGAGGTGTTACCGTTAAAACTGTTGAACTACTCGGTAGTAAAAGTACAGTAATACGCGTGGTTGCATAGTAGCACACGGTATTGATTATTGATGCTTACGTGAAAAGTCATTCAGCTATACTCAATTATTGCTACAGTAATTGCTGCATCATATCTTTTATATTATTGATTCAATTATTGTCACAATATCATCTGTATAATATGTTATATTATTTAAACAATAATTGAGACGACAAGTCATAATGATTAATAATTGCTGAAAGATTAATTATGTGTTGATTAAAAAATAAAATGATTTCTGGTAATTTTTATTCAATCCTTGATGTATATAAAGAGTCTATTATGAGACGTTGGTGATAAGTTTAATTATTTATGGGGGGCCATATGTCGTCATCTAAGAGTCTCTTTCATAAATAGTAATTACCTTCATAAATAGTAATTACCTTCGTAAATAGTAATTACCTTCGTAAATAGTAATTACCTTCGTAAATAGTAATTACCTTCGTAAATAGTAATTACCTTCGTAAATAGTAATTACCTTCGTCAATAGTAGTTACCTTCGTCAATAGTAGTTGTCCCTTCAATATTACCAAGAGTTAACTGTCTCTTCGGTGTTCCAAGGGTTAATTACCCCTTCACAAATAGTAGTTGTCTTTTCAATATTACCAAGAGTCATTTTGACCCTTCGTTAAGACCAAGAACCACCCTCAGTTTTTCTATAAATAGAAAGCTCATTCCTTCATTATTTCTTACGAATTCACTGAAACTCTAGAGAGAAAGAAGAAAAGTATTCTGCTACTTCACTTTTCCAATATTCAGTTCTTCTAAGGTAGGGAATATTATTTGTTGTACCCGTAAGGGGTGTTATTTTTTCTTATTCATGAAGAGAACTGTTGTTATTCCATTGCTTATTATTCTGTTGGAATAACCTGTATACGCGGTTTACCCTATACTTGATGACATTCTTCTATTATTCTGTTGGAACATCCTGTCTGTGTGTTTTACACCGGACCTGGTTCCATTTTTATTATTCCGTCTTTATTATTCTGTCGGAATATCCTGTCTGTGCTATACGCCGGACCTGGTTCCATCATTTATTATTCCGCATTTATTATTCTGTTGGAACATCCTGTCGGTGTGAATTTCACCTGACCTGGTTCCGTTATTATTATTCTGCGGGAATAACCTGTTTGTGCGGTATCTATCGCATGCATGGTGATATCTTTTGTTATTGTATTCGGTATTACTCAGTTGGATAAAACTTTGACTTCTATACTCCATGAAATTAGTGGAATATCCTTGATATTTGCGCTTCATCCAGTATCTTTTCATGGAAATATTCTTCCGAGCATTCTTGAATTTTACACCACAAAACAGTATCGTGTTGACAATCTGGACGTTAATAATTCCTGGATAAAATAATTCTTGAACTTGTTTTATTGAATTCTTATATCATTGTCATCATCCTCATGCTTATATCTTTTTGAAAGTCATCTGTGGCCTGTAGAGCATGGATGGACTTGGTATGATTATGACCGGGGATTATTCGGTGTAATCATGACCGTAATGTTACAAATGATGTGGTAAAAGTCTCATTTGCCGTAGTGCATTGATGGACAGTTGTTGGCATGATCATGACCATTAATGAATACACAAATATTCTTGGTCGTAGTGCATGAATAATTTTGGTCGTGATACTAAAGAATATCCTTGACCGTAGTGCAGGGGTGATTCGATGATGTGGAATATTTATTAAGCTGAGTCTCAGCTATAACAGCGATGAAAAACCTTTTAAATCATAAAAGATAGTAGATTTTATTTTCTACTTGACTCTTTTAATGGATTGCTGGTTCCGCTGCAGTTAAACTTGATGTTTATTATATTTTATCAGTTTAACACTGTTGAAGGCTAATGATAATTTATTCTGCATTATCTTAGTCATAATATTTCTTACTGGGCTAGTTGAGCTCACCCTTTCTTTCACTGTTCTCTTCAGGAAATGAGAATATAGCTGGGACGAGTCGGGGAACGGAGTAATGGTCCAGAGGATAGCATTAGTAGTCCTCACTATTCTGTGAAATAATGTGATAATAATTGTAATGAGGACTCATTTTGAGTTTGTATAATCTCTAGTAGACAATATTTGTATTCAAACTCACAGTTTATGTTTTGTCGTATTGTACACGACAGTTGTATTAGTAAGTTATATTTGAATTCTGTACCATGTATCTGGCGACCCAAGATGGGTGATGTATACCTAATTTTGGGGGCGTCACATTAGCAGCTAGTTCATTAGCAGTGGGAGCAGTTTTGGTGCGTAAAGTTGGGGGTAAGCAGTATTTGGTTTTCTATGTAAGCCATGTCTTAAGGGATGCTGAAACAAGGTACTCAAACCTTGAGAAATTTGCCTTTGCTTTGATCATAGCTAGTCGAAAGCTTTGGCAATATTTCCAAGGTCGCTTGTTAATAGTATATGCGGATCAGCCGTTGAAGAAGGTGCTCGGCAGACCTGAAGTCTCTGGGAGGCTCGCTACATGGACAATGGAGTTGTCTTAATTTTTCATAGAATATCATCCCCAAACGACTATCAAAGGGCAAGCTTTGGCTGACTTTATGGTCGAGTGTTCATTTTTCTGAAGCTGATGACAGTTTGGGAAAGGCTGAAGCGTCTAACCAGGAAGTTGCAATACTTCAGCAGAATCAGAGTTCGTGGACGCTGTATACAGATGCTGGCAGAGTACGAAACGATGCCGGCAGGATTGGCAAAGAGTCTTGAAGTGCAGAGGATAATCATCTACAGTGACTCTCAGTTGATCATTAAATAGATTTAAGGGGAATACGAAGCTCGAGGTTCCCGAGTGATCAAGTACCTAGCAGAGTTGAAGGATCTACTTCATTATTTCATTTCCTATGAATTTCAGGGGGTTGATCGCAATGACAACACCATTGCCGATACATTATCAAAATTGGCTACCACTGAAGCAAGCACTTTTGATGGCTCGGTGTACTTAGATATCTTGCAACAACCAAGTATCCGGCATGAAGTGGTAATGTACATAAAGCGTTCAAACTGATGGATGACTCCGTACTTAACTTATCTGGCAGATGGCGACTTTCTTCGGATCAGATGCTGGCTTAGAAGGTGAAGTATAAGAGTGCCAATTTTGTGCTTTATTGATGGGGATCTTTATCGAAGGGCTTTTTCATCTCCGTTGTTGAAGTGTTTAGTTTTTTCTGAAGCTGATTATGTTCTTTGAGAAGTTCATGAGGGTATCTGTGGCGATCACATGGCTGCAAAGTTGTTAGCCTACAAAGTACTTCTACAGGGGTATTATTGGCCCACCATCTTTAAAGAGGCTACTGAGTAAGTGAAGAAGTGTCAAAAGTGCCAGCTGAATAGTCCTATCCTACATCAGCCACCAGAAGAGCTATACTCAATTTTATCTCCTATACCTTTTGCTGTCTGGGGGTTACATATACTGGGTCCATTGCCGAAAGCTAAAGGTCAGGTTAGTTTTGTTATAGTAGAAATTGATTATATGACCAAATGGGTTGAAGCGAAGCCACTAAGGTTGATAACAATGCAGGATTGCTTAAAGTTTTTAAAGGAATTTATAGTGTTTTGTTTCGGCATTCTGAAGGTGGTAATATCAGACAACGGACGCCAGTTTGTGGGATCAAAGTTTTAAGCATTCTTGAAGGAACTGGGGATTAGGACTTCAGTAGTTCATCCATAGTCTAATGGACAGGTTGAAGTAACCAACAGAATGCTTCTGAATGGGATTAAGCGTAGATTGGATGAGGCTAAAGGAAAATGGCCAGAGGAACTACTTAGTGTATTATGGGTTTATCAAACGACTATGAGGACTACAATAGGAGATTCACCTTTCACATTGGCTTATGGTACTGATGCCTTAGTTCCTGTGGAGATTGGGTCTACAAGTCTTCGTTTTAGTCAGTTTAAAGAGATATACAATGATGAAGGACTGAAAGTCAACATGGACTTACTGAAAGAAGTCAGAGAAACAGCTTTGATCAGGTTGGCAGCTTATCAGTGTCGTGTAACTAAGTACTATAACAAAGGGGTAAAACTTCAAAGATTTAAAATGGGAGATTTTGTCCTTAGAGAAGTCGAAGCTTCTATGCCTCAAAATTTGGGAAAGCTAATGCCGAACTGGGAGGGTCCTTACGAAGTTATTGAAGTACCGAAGTCAGGGACCTATCAGTTGAGAGCATTAGATGGGTCAGAGATAAAGAATACTTGGCATGCTGGAAGGCTTCGGAAGTATTTTCAGGAGAGACAATATCAATGTACAAAAGTTTGTAATTATGTTAATCTTCATCAATAAAAGACATTTTTTCTCCAATTGGTGTTCTGATCAATGATGTTTTGCTCAATGGTGTTAGGAGGTACGGTTGGACTTGCCTCGCCATTAAAATGGTGAACAAGCGTATTCGACCATTCGATGGTGAATTAAATGTTATTGAGTTTTTATGGTCTTAGGAGGTTCGGTTGGACTCGCCTCGCAATGAAAATGGTGAACAGGCGTATTCGACCATTCGATGGTGAATTAAATGTTATGGAGTTTTTATGGCGTTCAGAGGTTCGGTTGGAACCATTCATCTTAAAGGTGGTGAATCTGTTAGTTGATGAAAACTGGCGTTCGAAGGTTCGGTTGGAACCATTCATCTTAAAGGTGGTGAATTGGTTGGTTGATGAAAACTGGCGTTCGGAGGTTCGGTTGGAACCATCCATCTTAAAGGTGGTGAATCGGTTTGTTGAGGATAACTAGCGTTCGGAGGTTCGGGTGGAACCATTTGTCTTAAAGATGGCAAATTGATTTATTGCAGATCTATCTCACACTTCGGTAACGAATAAGTATTGCATTACTTTATTACCTGATTGTGTTTAAGTGTTGAGTTCGGTTGTGTTATTACTTAATTTAATCTGTTGTATAATTTATTTGATTATTGACTAATAGTTTAAGTTAAGTTTAGAAGGAGCTTGTACATTTTTCAAGTTGATTGATGGTGAATTATTAACAAGAAATGATCACAAAGGTGTAATAAGGACAAGAAATTGTTAATCATCCATTAATATAAAACTGATTACAAAAAGATAGAAATTTTTACAAAAAGTTCTAAAGCTATAGGAAAGAAGAGACATCTTTAGGCTTCATTATCATCTTCGTCGTCCGAGGAGTCGATGAGAGCATGATCTACCTTGGCCGCTACAAGTTTGGCTTTGCCTTTGCTTCGGCAGACCTCATAGCCTTCAGAGTACATATGAACGATCTCCTCGTTCAACTCAACAGACTTCCGGTAGTTTACCTGAATCTCCTTGCGAAGATCCTCGGTCAAGGGCGGACCCAAATCCCTGAGGGCCCAAAGCTCTCGAAGCTCCCCTTCAAGCTTTTGGCATTTTTTCAGATGTCGTGCTTCTTTAGCTTCGATTTCATTGACTTGCATCGCTAAGCTCTGGTGGGATTTTGCCAGATCATCATTCTTCTTCTTCAAGACTTCATTCCTCTTAATCAAGTCCACGTTTATGTTGACAGTAATTCGGTGAGTAGCCTCGGCTCTCTCTAATTTTTCTTTAATTTTATTGAGATCTTTTCGGAGGCACTCGTTATTGAAGAGAGCAGTACCATGGTCATTTCTCTCCTTATTTAAGGCTGACTTCAGAATGACATTCTCTCGTCGGGCAGCATCCTCTTCAACTTTAACATCTTTGTATTTGGGACGGAGGCGCTCGAAGATCGCATTTGCCTGCAAATGTTCAAAGTTAACCGGTTAATCTCCGATAGATGTACATAATTTTAAATAATCAGGTTATCAACTACTCACCTTTGCCTGGTACTTCATTCCTTCGTCAATTAGGTCCATGATTGAACTGTTGCCAAACCGATGATCATCGGTGTCATGAACAAACGAATCATAGAGTTGGAAGGGGAAATGTTCATTGAGTTTAGGCCATACAGAAGGGGATGCCACAACTTTAGGCCTGATTTCTGAAGAGGATGGTTGTGGGGGAGAATACATAGGTTTTTTGGTTGGAGGTAGAGGTTGAGTTGTTGTCTGTTTGGTTGTAGGTGGAGCGTTAGCTGTTGTAGATTCTGGAGGCGGTATTGATTGGCTTTCAAATTTATTTTGCGAGTGAGTGAAGGAGTGGGTTCTGCTTGTTCTTCGTGCTCCTCCTCAGAAGCAACAATCTCAACAGGAATGACTGGAGGAAGATTGGCTTCGAAAGAGGGTACTCAGAGGTCTTCAGCGGAGAGATGGGTTATCTTGGTTCACTTCTTCTTGGTACGAAGAACTCGGGTTCATTCGTCCAGAGGCATATCAAGGAAACTCTCGTTGAAATTTGGAGGGGGAGCCGGTTTGGCTTTTCTAGCAGCTTGCTTCTTTCAGCGAGGTTGAGTAGATTATGTTATTGGAGGGGGTTCGGTAGTTTGGGGATCAATTGTTTGGGCTTCAGTAGCCGAGGGTTCAGCAGTTTGGGTTTCGGGAGCAGACTTGATAGGTTTGGCAGAAAGGAAAGCTTCTAAATCTCTTCGGTCTGAAGAAGTCGACTTAATTAGAGATACTACAAAGAAATAAAGAATCATCATTCAGAATGATTACAAAAAGAAATTTGAATAATTATAAGTACGAGGTTTGGGACTTACATTTGTGGTCATACAACCATGCCTGCTTGGTCAGGAGTCCGAAGCTCCATTCTTTCCTCGGGAAATTCTCCATAAGGGTTATCATCTCGCTTATACGTTCTTCGGAGATGTCCCCAAAATCTACAGAGAGCCTTTCAACAGTGGTCCAGTTCGGGAGAGAAGAGATTTCTAGTCCTTTGACGAAGAACCACTCCTTATGCCATCCTTTGTTGCTTGAAGGAGTGCTTATCAATGAGCGTTTCTCGAAGTTCTCGCCAGCCTTCAGAGATTGCTTAATCAAGGCTTTGAACCCTTTTCGCGGGATTTGCCAGCGTGGTGGATGGAGAAGAAGAAGTCAAGGGTCGGAGTAATTCCTACCTCATGACAGAATGCTATGAAGGCGAGAATGTGAATATAGGAGTTGGGGACGAGTTGGGCGAATCCGACCCCAACAAACCCTAGGAGGGTAACAAGGAAGGCGTGAAGGGGGAAACAAACTCCTTTCTCCAGGAGGGTGAGTGGAATAGTAGTCCAACCCTCCGATCTTTGGAACATCCTTTTGGTGGAAGAGGGTTGTCGCAAATGATGAGTTTCTGGGATTTGATATCGCTATCTGATGTTACGGATATCTTTCTCAGAGAGGGTGGATGGAGTATTAGCATGGGGAAACTGTTCTTCGTTTTTGAAGAACTCAGTAAGGTTTGGAACGGGCTTTAGAGGTAGAAATTTCTTACTTGGAGTAGCAGTGGACGATTTAGGGTTTGACCCCGAAGCCACTTTAGTAGGGCTTGGGGAAGAAGGAACAGTGGATAGAGGAGTCACAGTAAGGGGAATGGCAGCATCGCCAGAATCTTGAGAAGCCATGAATGTTGATTTATAAAGAGAATAAAAATCGGGAGGAAGAAGGAAGCTCAAAGCGCTAGGAATTCAAAATAAAGCAAGTGAAACCATCAAAATTGGAGGAATTGGGTTTTTATAGTAGCTGTCTTTTCAGCTGTTCATAGAGCTCGAGGGCGACACATTTAATGCCAAAAATGATGGCGAATTTGGAGAGTTACAATCCAGATTCAAATTTTCTTTTAATAGGGCTTCCGGTTTCAGCTTATCTTGTTATTTCAGTTTCTTACCAGTTGGGCCTCGATCATCTTTATTCTGGGCCTCTTTTGGTCTTATCGTAATTCTTTTATTATTTGGGCCATTTATACACTTTTATTAAACATTTTCTGTTTAACAAAAAGACTGGGGGGCAATGTTGGGCCATGATATTTTATACACATTGGGCCGAACCACTGGGCTATCTCTGTTGGGTCTTGAAAGTATTGAGCCGGGTCACTGGGCTAAACCATTAGGTGAATAATGGCTTGAGTTGGGCTTTGACCGGTGATCATTACTAAGATATAGTTTGACTGTTATCCTGCATTGCATTAATGAGGATTAGACAGAATCGGTCGACGGTGGAAAATGGTGATGGGATCAGTAGTTAAGCTACCTGCTGTGGGATGGTGTCAGGGGGGTCGGTGACACGCAAAACCGGAGATGGAGTATATGAGGATCGGATACAATACAATTTGAGGTAACTGATATTTCTTTTATCAAAACACTAGAGCTATTATCCTCCATTGTTATCCTTGTATCTGCCTATACTGACTCTCACGCTGGAGCTATTCCCCGACGGTCCAACCTGTTGAACTGTGCAGGATTGGACGCGCTTTTAAGTGGTTGAGACGCGTGAAAAGATCTTGGCCTTAACACCAACATTAACATCCCTAAATTACTTCTAGCTAGGGCTACTAGGCCAAGTATGAATGAATGAATTGATTACCTATTTAACCATGAATTAATTATAGAGTACATTTTGTCCCCAACACACTGTTTTTTTTTAGTTTGGAGGGATGAAATGGGAAGTGGAAGTATAGGACGAGAATGGATAGAAAGGAATTATAGATTTCTTTTGTCAAGATTGTGAGTTTTAAAAAAGAAGGAAATGAATGAGATTTTAATTAAATTTTCTCTTATTTGTGAGTTTAGAAGTAGGGAATGAAAGGGAAATAATTCTTATTTTTAAACCATACTATTACTATATTACCCTTACATATATAAATATAAGAAATGATATGATTTAATAATGTCTATCTAGCTATTAGAATTATTTTGTTTAGTCTTTTTTTTTTCTTTGTTACACACATATATATAGGACAATAATCCATATCATCTATTTGCTATGGATTAAATAGTGACGTATAAAAATCTTAACCATCTGTATTTTCAAGTGCCCAAATTAAGTAAGGCTTCTCGTCGTCCGCTAGAAAATTTAGCGGGCAGGATTAACAAAAGTTTAGGTCAATTGTGCCCCCAAATAGTCACATATATAGTCAGTAAAAAAGTACTCAAACTCTGCTAGAATTTCTACCGGATGCATATTAACCCATCTAAACCCGATGTGAAATCGAATTGGGGGAAAATTAACCAAACCAGCAGAGCCAAGCAAACTCTACGATTTCTGCTCATGAACCCTAGCTCGCAATCTACTGAAGATAGGCAACAATTTGTGTAAATTAATCAGCATTTAATCGGTAAGTTTGTAAATTGATCTCTCAAATCTAAAGTTGTTGCGATTTTCTAAGATTTCTCATGAACCCTAGTTCGCAATTGAGTGTATATCGACTTCAAGTTGAATTTTGTTTTGTACTGGAGGTTTTGATAATAACAAATGGAAGCAGGTTTGTGATTGGGAAAGTCTAGCCTCAACTTATCGTCCTCAGTATCATAACAAGGTATTGCTTTATATTTTTGCATCAATTTAACTTCTTAGAAATCCTGTAGGACAAAACTGCAAGCACAATAAACTCGGTCCTTTTGACAATTGTATTGTGAAAAATTGTTGGTTGTCACCAGTGTTTCCCTCGGTAGCATGCACTTTCATTTTATATATAAATAGTACAATACATAGTTTACTTGAGCCAAGCTGAAAGCTTCATTAAGTTTGTTATTAGTTCAAAAACACTGTGAGTAACACACCCTCTCTAACACACAAGCAAACACCAAATACAGGAGAAAAAGAAATGAAAGTATGTCATTCCACCTATATTAAAATAAACCTCATAGGTGGTCTGAAAGCCTCATTGAACTGTTCTCTCAGATAGTATTTCCAACTTCCTAATGACATATTGACATTTAATTATTTGTACGCCCCTAATTCAGTACTTTATTGAATAAGTCAATAATGACTAATGACCCTGCTTGTAAAAATAAAATTTCACATTAATGATTGCATTTGTTTCAATGCTTTTGAGTGTTTGCAATTGTCTAAGGAACTGAAACCATCGAATAGGTGACTAGCTTATTAGCATTTGTGATGGCAGTAATGCTAATTAAGTGTTGATGTAGTTCACCTTAGCTAACTTCAAACTTGGTATAACTACATTGACTTTGTGGTGTAAATTAGTTATAGAAAGCTTCTATGGTCAGGGGTTGATAAGAGAGAAAAGTTGTTGAAATATGGTGGAATGGCAGAAAATAAATATTTCTAGACATCTTAACTTAGATATAGTATATTGATGTTTATTTTTGGGAAAATTTATAATAAACAGCATCTAATTTATTATTTAGAATCTTTATTTTTTTAATATAACGATATTAGTGATCTTGTCGGTTTAGTTATTATTAGTATTTATGTGTCTCATAATCACAATGGCATGAATGCTCTAGCTTATATTCAAATTTGATGTAATTTTTTCTAAATTATTTAATATTTGACATTGTATTGAATGTTTAGGTAAGTTATGGATATTAATCCCGGACCTTGTAATCCTAATGTCTTATGGGACCAAGAAAATCACGTATCCTTAGACTTGTGGAAAAATATTATACGTTTGTTAATGTATAACAAATTTCACTTAAAATTTTGTTACAAACATTCATGTTGTGACAATTTATCTTCTTATGTTGTTTGACTTGTAGGATAGGGGTGTGTTAAAATTTTTCCAAATTTCTGTTAAATTAACTGAATGGAAGTTGATTGAATAACAAGAATATCTACTTGAACAATTAGGTTTTGGTATATTTTGTCATCAAGTTATAGTATCAAAGATTGATGTATCTCTTGTATCTGCTCTAGTTGAGCGTTGGAGAAGTGAAACAAATACGTTTCAATTAAATTGTGAAGAGATTAACATAAGTTTAGAGGATGTGGGATCGGGTTGCCCATATTAGGAAAACCTTTGACTTGCGAAAAACTAGACCATCCCTAAAGATATTTTGTAAGGGTTTTGGGGCAAAAACTTGTAGTAGATGACCGGGAGCAATGCTATAAAAGGGAGGGCATAATTTTGGCTTGGTTAAAACATCGATATGGACAAGTACCTAATGATGCTACTCTAGATGATGTGGTAAAGCATACTAAGGCATATATGCTGTATTTATATGGTGCTATTTTGTTTCCAATTAAGAGTAAAAATGTTTTGCATCCGAGATATTTGTTGTTATTGGAAAGATTGGAAGACATAGTTACATATGCTTGGGGGGCAACAATTTTAGGGCATTTGTATAGGGGTTTGCATGATGTTACTCACAAAATAACTAAAAAATTCGTAGGATTTGTAACTCTTTGAAAGTCCAATAATAATATAGAAGGGGGGTTGAATAGATTATTATAGGTTTAAAAATTATATTAGGCCCTTTTGAATTTTGGAATAATTAATTTGCAGTGTTGGAAATTAGTATGCAAGACAGTAAGAAAAATTCAATCACACAATGCACAAAGATTTATCTGATTCACAACATACACCCCTGGTATGTTGCTACGTCCAGTCTCAAGTTCATATTTGGAACTGAGATCCTTTTACTATCAGTAATAAATACTTCTTCAACAGGCAGAGAAGCTTTAACAAAGTTTTATAGATAAACTTCAAACTCTTCACAACTACCTATCTTGGACAGCAAGCTCCCAGCTCCCTCCTCAAGCTTATTTGTACCTTCTTTTAAGTTCAGTTCTATTATATGATTTGGTCTTGAAACAATAGCTTCTTCCTCACCTCACAAGTTCACTAGAAATCCAACTCTCAGCTGACCTCTCTATGACTTTGGTCTTGGTCAAACAATTGCTTATTTTTCTCATAGGTACATAAAATAAACTAACCCTGCCCTTTTTCTTTTTACAGAGAATTTTACAACACTTTACTTCTAAAATAAGAAGATAAGATTTAGTACACATTGATGCTTCTCAAATAAGCTGATATCAATTAAAGAGCAAATATATTTATAAAAGTTCAAAAACTTTTATACTTGAGAAAATATGCTTCTTTGTAAGTAGATAGTAATTTATGCTTAGAACAAATAATGCTTCTATATAAGAAAATATGTAAATTTTTACATTGTTATAAAAGTTTAAATAACTTTTATATTTTGTGTGAAGAGTGCTTCTTGAATAAGCAAATAAGTAAGATTTAGCTTATGCTCAAAGATGGTTATGTATAAGCAGATAAATGATTTTATTGCAATTTAATAAAGAATTATTTATTCCTTATAATAAAGATTGTTTTTCTATGGATTAAAAGGATTTGTTTTTCAGATATTCTCTAATAAGTATATATATAAAAAACTTTGTTTTCAAATACTTATATTTAAAAAGAATAAATTAATTTAAGCAATGATTATCAAGTATAAATTGGTTAAACACAACTTGATATAACAAATACACTTGTTTAACTCAGATAATATATAATAATATTTTATCTATTATACGATTTATAAATAAAGTCACTTAGTACTATAAGGAATCGTACAGTTCGATTCCCTCACTTAAGAGGAATATCTCCGTAGCCTTTCGGCGTCTAAGTATGACAGAATTTATATTCTTACAATTAATATTTATATAAATACTTTCAATAGATCACTTTAATTTTCAAATCCGGTTCGGATGATTCACTCTTTTTGGAAGAATATCTTAGTGTCGTTTTGAACTATCAAGTGTATTATCTATTTTACGATATTTATATAAATAATATTTATAAAAAGTTATTTGGTACTATAAGGAATCGTACGGTTCGATTTTCTCTCCGTAGAGGAATATCTCTGTAGCCTTGCGGCGTCTAAGTATAACTTTTTATTTGATAAATGGATGAAATATAGATATATAAAATTGGGTATAATAATTTATATTCGTATATCTATAAATTTAAAGGAAGTAAGAAATAATTCAACTAAGTTAACTCAAATGACTTATCTCAATTACTTAGACCAATTTTCTTTTCTCAAATAATCAAAACTTTTGTAAGAAGAGATATAAAGCTTTAGAGAGAGTATGCAGGCAAGGAGAGTAAGCTTTTGTTGTTACTTGAATTGGCAAAAATCAAATGAATGAAAGACTCCCTATTTATAAAATTTTGAAGTCAGGGTCAAAAATGTAATTTTGAAATCTATTTTTGAATGAATGACCAGCATTGTTTCATTTTTGAAATCAATAGTTCAGATGAAACAAAAATTTTTTTTACGCGGATTGCCAAGTGGATAGGCCTAAGGAAAATGGTTCCTTCTTTCATCAACTCACTAAATTCAGTCAAGATGATGAAGGATTGAATTTATTCATCGCGTGGCTTTATCCCATAATGAAAGTTGTAAGACCCCGGATTTTATGAAATAAAAGTATTCAATTTTTCTTATAATTATTATTCAGTAAATGGTTAAATTGATAAAAGTTTAAAGTTAAGGGTGATATATATAAAATTTTCAAAATACGCAAGTGGTTATAAAATATTCATTTCTGTCGGGGAATATTCTTGTTGTCGGGGAATATTCGTACGACGGCGCAGTCATTTTTGGGCCACATAATACAATAACTGTCGGATGAAGAAAACGACAAGTTTGAGTTTTTATAAATAACGGCGTAGTTGTTACCATTAACACTGTTGGAATACTTGGTGGTTAAAATACAGTAATACACGTTGCACAGTAGCACACGGTATTACACAGTATTTTTGAATGATTGATTCTTACGTAAGAAGGCATTACTCAATAATTGTTACTGTAATTACTGTTTAATATTTTATTTTATTGATTCAATAATTGCTGCGTTGATATTTTATATTATTGTTGTTTCAATAATTGTCACGACACAGTATTTTCCATTATCAGATCAATAATTCATATTATTTGAATAATATTATTAGATAGCATTATTGGCAATGTCTAGAAAGTTCTGTCAAGGAGAGGTTTGGTCACCTAATTGCGCGCCAGTAAGGAAAAATCCTTATCGGAAAGCCCCCTCTTTCCTGGGAACAGCCTGGTTGTCATAATTGTGATTCTGTAATATTATTTGCGAATAATTAATTATTAATTTATATGATAAGAAAATATTTATTTGATTCGGATATAAATGATGGATTTATTTATGTGGTTATAAATGAAGGAATTAATGTTGAGGTGTTTTATCAGTATTTTTGTCGAAAAGGAAGTATTAAAAATCAAACCAGTGTTTTTGTGATATATTGCGTGAGTTATAATTTTTAATCCGACCGTTGGATCGTTGTGATTTTTGGATATGTTATACATATATAAGTTGAGTATATGTCCACAAATTTTGAACCGTTAAAAATGAAAATATAAATTGTTATGAATTTTAAGAGGTGCCTGGTTCAGAAATTGTTAAAGTTTCAGAATTTATCATTTTGGTGGAAAATTCTAGAACGCGTGGGCCCCACCTATGGTTGGTGAAGAAATGTGCTGAAATTCTAATTCAAATGTGGTGGGTGACAATAGCAGTAGGTAAAGCCATCAGGTAGCAGGTCAAGTCTGCTTCGGCGTGCTAACATTTTCCTATAAATAGAGGGTTAAGTTAGAATTGAAAATCACATCAGAAACATAAGCTTTCTATCTTTCTCTTTCTATATTATCGAGCGTATTTTGTGAGTATTTTGATATTTTGAGAGTTGCTAATGAGTGCAAGTTTCCTTCAGCGTCATATCCGATATTCCAGTCAGAAATACTGTT
The DNA here is from genome assembly GCA_020205505.1 of Panax japonicus. Classification (NCBI taxonomy): domain Eukaryota; kingdom Viridiplantae; phylum Streptophyta; class Magnoliopsida; order Apiales; family Araliaceae; genus Panax; species Panax japonicus. The sequence continues at coordinate 608,175 of JAINUV010000025.1, read as the reverse complement.
CTTTTGAGGTAATGGATTTTAAGGGTTATTATGTTTTTCAGTTTCGTAATTTTTCCTAACCCTCAAAAATTCTAAAAAAATTTAAAATGATAATTTGATGAGTTTTCTTGATTGTGTCCAAAAATGGTGATTTTTGGATGTATAAATTAAGATTTTTGAATTTTATGAGAAAAAACTATTCAAAAGTAAACCCTTATAACTCCTTGTGGTTAACTCTAAAATTGGTAAAATTTTTATTGGGAGTACATGTATATAACAGAAGTATACTCTGTAAATTTCAGAATTTTTAGATAAAAGTACAATTTATGATAAATGTCTAAATATTCGGCAGTTTTGGCCATGTGAAAAATTGTAAATGAATTTTAAAAATTCTGAGAAAAATATATGTTCAATATAGGACTATATTCTGCTAAATCCCAGAAAAAAAATATTTTTGGAATTGATTTGGTATTTTTCATGAAAATGGATTAGGTATGAGTAAATGAATTAAATATGTTATGTGAAGTAACAAAATTGGAAAACAAGATTTTATGGCTTGGGAATCCTATATAAGGTATATGCAGATTTTTGATGAGGGTTTTGGTTATTGGTGATGAAATTTTATGATTTTGGCATTTTAGGATGATTAAAGGCATTAATTGGTAAAGTGTAAATAATTAAAACAAATTATTTATAAATTTAAGAAATGATTAAAATATTGTGGTAATATTAATAATATTAGATTATGAGATTATTAATTGATTTATAACATTTGGATTAAGGTGTTATGAAATTATTGATTTATGAATCTTACTCTTGAAATTAAATGCAGTTGTTGATCATATTATTTTTATTATCATATATAACATTTTATAATTCCAGTGATGAAATTTCTCTTTGACTTAAGTGTAAAGATGGGTAGATTATTGGTATGATCGTGACTATGGGTTCTCTTTGGCCAGTAGTGCAAAGATGAATTGTTGACTGGTATGATCATGACCATTGAATTTACAATTGAATATTTTTAGCTTAAGAACAAAGGTGAATTGATCAACATGGTTATAATTATTGTTTATATAAATTCTGAAATGATTATATATTTCTTTGAGATATGAATATCTTTGGCCCGTAGTGCAAAGATGACTTGTTATTAAATATCTTTGGCATGTAGTGCAAAAATGAATTATTGGTGAATATCTTTGGCCCGTAGTGCAAAGATGACCTTTTGTTGAATATCTTTGGCTCGTAGTGCAAAGATCACCTGTTAATGAATATTTTTGGCCCGTAGTGTAAAGATGAATTTATTAGTATGATTATGAACATGAACTGTGATTTGGTATAATCATGATCTTTGATGTTTCAAGTAAAGACAGGTGATGAAAATTATCTTCGTCCTGAGTGCGAAGAGGAATTTAGAATCATAATTATGATTATGAGTTATTCATATGATTGTGGACATGAACTGTTGATTGATGTTACATGGATAAAACATTGTTGGTGGACTTTTAATATAGAGAAGATAATAGACATTATGGTCTATTTGACTCTTCTAATGGATTGCTCGTTCCGCTCCAACTATGGTTGAAAAGTTTTATCATCTAACATATGTTCTAAATCTCTGATTTATTTCTGACAAAGGCTATTGGTAATTTAATTATCTTTAGTTATGATATTTTTTACTGGGCTATTTGTGCTCACCCTTTTGCTTCACAATTCCTTTCAGGTAATAAGAGTGTAGCTGGGTCGAGCGGGGATAACAGGGGAATAGTGTGGTGGTCCGAGACTGTCAAAGTTTTTCAACACATTATAAAACAACATGACATACAATATATAATTGTATTGAGGACCTAAGATGTGTGTGTCGTATATTATACGTCACTTAATAATTAATTTTGGTGAACCGAATAGGGTAAGGTGAACCCAATTTTGGAAGGGTGTTTTGCCACTATCATACAAGATGTCTAATGACCTACGAGTTATCATAAGACAGGGTTGTGCACATCCACTTGCTGAGTATATCTACCAGCACTACCTATATGATCTTGGAGTTTATTTGAAATATAATTTTCAACTGGAGATAGTTATATGTCGAGAGATCACCATTGGAAGTAACATGATAGTAATCTTCTCGTTTTTCTTTGGGGGTCTATTGGATCAAGCAAGGATAATTCTCTGGACATATGATATCTATCATAACTTAGATTCATGGCCTCCTATGTACGAAGGTTTCCTTGAGCACTTCACAAAGATTTTAATTTCTAAAACAGTTGTTAACTGTACCTTTATGTAATGTATCAATGTGAGGTGTTGTCCATAGTTGGGACATGAGTCACAGTTAGTATTAAAACTCATAGTATGTGTTTATTTTGCACGACAATTGTAGTAATAAAGTTATAGTTATTTTTTGTACCACGTATTTAACGACTCAGAATAGGTTGGATGGATTTGACCTATTTTGGGGGCGTCACAAGTCACTTTGCACGCACGGTTTATGCACACACACACACACATAATATAACTGTTTTAGAAATATATATATATATATATATATATAGAGCAAGGATCAAGTGCATACCCCTTATTTTACTCACCCGTGCTCACCCCCCTTTAGCGACGGACCCGGCGACTGTTTTGGTCATACAACCGTCGTCTATACTTTTAGCGACGGACAACATATAGAGTCGCTAAAAGTAAAGACGACAGTTGTATGACCGAAACCGTCGCCGGGTCCGTTGCTAAAGGGGGGTGAGCACGGGTGAATAAGATAAGGGGTATGCTCTTGATTCGAACCGTGTATATATATATATACACACATGTGTGTGACCTGAAATTTTATGAATAAAGATTTAATTTCTCAAAATATTTTTTTAATATTAAGGTGTGGATTTGATATAATGTTATAGTTGTGGGGTAGTATTTATAAATTTTACAAAGTAAACAAGTTGTTATATAATATTCGATTGGTCAGGGAATATTCGTTTTAACAGGGAATATTCGTACGACGACACAATCATTGGTGGACCCCACAACAGAATTATTGTCGGAGTTAGAAAACGACAGAAATATCTTTTTATGAAAATAACGGCTGAAGTTTTACCGTTAAACTGTTGAAACACCGGTGGTAAAAGTACAGTAATACGCATGGTTGCATAGTAGCGCACGGTATTGATTATTGATGCTTACATGAGAAGTCACTCAGTTTTATTCAATTATTGCTACAGTAATTGCGACATAGTATGTCACGTTATTTGATTCAATTATTGTCGATATTTTATATATTATTAAATCAATAATTAAGACGATACAATTATTCATATTATTATTTACAATATTAAAGATGTTTATAAAGTTCTGTCGAGGAGATGTTTGGTCACTTAATTGTGCGCCAATAGGGAGAAATCCTTATTGAAAAGTCCCCTTTTTCTTGGGAATGATCTGGTTGTTAAATATTGTGAATAATAATAATGATGAATAAATGTTGTTAAATATTTTGAGGGGATTTTTATGAAGTATTTGTTGTAAATTTTGCTTATTATATGGACCCCCATTTACCTATTTTTCAAAATAATCAGTAGAAAGCTATTCGGTATATAATAAAGAGGTGAGGGCCATGGGTGGGGCCCACAAGTGGAAGAAAAATGAAATGGGATGGAGAAAAATGAATGGATTCATGGGTGGATTAAGTTGTGGTGGAATTAATGGTGTGTGTTGTGTATATATATAATGTGTCCGTGTGTGTACTGCAAGTTACCTTATATGTATATATATTCATCACATGCCTTATATATTATGTTTTTTTAAGTTTTTATTTTACTTAAAGATTTAGTCATCCGTGAATGTCTTAAGACGACCGTGATTTTAGTTCAACTGTGCGTCCGTAATTTTTTTCTTCTAAATAGTATCCTTCCATTCTCCTATAAATATGATACTTAGTTTATAATTGAAAATAAAACCAGAATCAGAGAATTCTTCTTCTAAAATATTGAGCGTATTTTTTTAGAGTTTTAAGAAGCTTTGAGCGTATAAAACAGTGAAAGTTTTCTTCAAAAATATGCCCGTTATACCAGTTGGAATACTCTTCTTTTTAAAGTAAAGGATATTATTTATTTCATATTCGTTTACGATATTATTTTTCGTATTCATAAGAAATTTTTTTTCGTTCAATATTCGCAAGAAATATTATTTTCGTTTAATATTCGTAAGAAATATTATCTTCGTTTAATATTCGTAATGAATATTATTTTCGTTTAATATTCATAAGGGATATTTTTTTTCCAGTATTCGTAAGAAATAATATTTTCTACCATACTTTGTAGTATGTAAGTAATATTATTTCGTTTCAGATTCTGAATTCTATACTCATTTTGTTAAAGTTTGGCTTCTATACTCCATGAAATTAGTAGAATATCCTTAAAATTTGCGTTTCATCCAGTATCTGTTCATAAAAATATTATACTGAACATTCTTGATAATTTTTAACTTTTTCATGTCGGAGTACTATTCACGGAGTACTATTTCTGAATTACTATTCACGGGATACTATTCACTCAGGTACTATTCACCCGGGGTACTATTCATGATAAAAATTAATTTTTTTTCGGTCCAAATCATTTTTGATACAGTATTATTCTTGAATTTTACTCCACAAAGCAGTATCATGTTGACAATATGGACATTATTGAATTCTGGATAAATTAAATTGTTAAAGTCTTTAATATTTATCCTTGATCTCGTTTGATTGAATTTTTATATCATTGTCATCATCCTCATGCATATATTATGAAGAAAGTCATCTGTGGTCGTAGTGCATAGATGGACTTGGTATGATTATGACCAGGAATTATTCGGTATAATCATGACCGTAATGTTACAAATGATGTGGTAAAAGTCCTCATTGGTCCGTAGTGCATTGATGAACAATTTTTGGTATGATCATGACCATGGGTTCTCTTCGGCCAAGGGTGCAAAGATGAATTGTTTTATGGCGTGATCATTGATGAAAACACGAATATCCTTGGCCCTTAGTGCATGGATAATTCGTGGTCGTGATACTAATGAATATTCTTGGCCCGTAGTGCATGGATAACTCAGTGATGTGGATTATTTATTAAGCGGAGTCTTAGCGACAAAATTGATGATAAACTTTTAAATCATAGAAGATAGTAGATATCATGCTCTACTTGACTCTTCTAATAGATTGCTTATTCCACTGCAATTGTTGATCTAAAACTTGTTGTCTATTGTATTCTATCAGTTGTTATACTGTTGAAGGCTAAGAATAATTTATTCTGCATTATCTTAGTCATAATATTTCTTATTGGGCTAGTTGAGCTCACCCTTTTCTTTCATTGTTCTCTTCAGGAAATGAGAATATAGCTGAGACTAGTCGGGGAATGGATTGATTAGTAGTCCTCATTATTCTATAAAATAGTGTGATAATAATTGTAATGAGATTGAATTTGAGTGTGGATATTGTCTGTGTTAAAACTCTCAGCTATGTTTTGTCGTATTTTACACGACAGTTGCATAATTAAGTTGTAGTTGTATTCTATACCATGTATTTGGCGACCCAAGATTGGTGATGGATACTATTTTGGGGGCATCACAGTTGGTATCAAATCTTAGGGATATGATCCCTGACTGAGATTTAAGACTAGAACTAGGAGGGGAGAGACGAGTAATTCTTTCGCTAGTATGACCTACCTATGTTTATTTGTTATTTAATTGGTCGGTCATTAGGATAATATATGGCATGTCAATTAAACCTTGTTTTTGTGGCAGTGTTTAAAAATGACATTTGAAAATGTTGAGATAAGCAATGGAGCACATGAGACCGTTGAGTCACCGATGATCAATAACCAGGATAATGTACATCAAGAAGGCAATAATCCTCCTGTAAACAACAACACCGACCAAATGACGAACGATGGTATGTTTAGGAGCTTTTTAGAATTTATGCAAAACCAAACGAGAGACTCTTGTTCAAAATACCGGTGGAAACACTGGCAACTCACAGCTGGTCACCGCTAAGTAGTTCAAGGAGCTGGGACCACCAGAGTTTTTGGGAAAGCCAGAACCACTTAAGGCGGAGACGTGGATAAAGTAGATTATCAAGATATTTGATGTCTTAGAATGCTCAGAGGAGCAAAAGGTTCCCTTCGCCAGCTTTATGTTGTGTGAAGAGGCAGATCATTGGTGGGAATCAGTAAAACGTACCCAGCCTGCCGCACTCAAAATGTCTTGGGAGAAATTTTAAGAATAAGTACTTTTCCGAAAGTATTCATCACACGAAGGAGGTAGAATTCATCAAGTTGGAGCAAAACAATATGACCGTGTCACAGTACGAGGCTAAGTTTACGGAGTTATTCCAGTTTGCATCCCATTTGGTTGATAATGAGGAACGAATGACGCGAATGTTTCTGCGAGGTTTGAAACTCGAAATACGTCAATACCTCATTTCTCACAAACTTTGTTTGTATTCAGATGTTGTGAATAAGGCTCAGTTAGTGGAGCGCGATAAAGCTCAACCAAAAAGTAATGACCGACACGATAATAATCATATCGGTGGTAATGGCCATCGAAACAATGATAATCATCGTGAGGGAAATTATCATGCCAAGAATGGTAAACACTTCGGTGGTAATCATGGCCAAGATAATAGAAGTAGAAATTTCAAGAAGAGAAGGTTCAATAATGACGAAAAGACAGTAACACCAGCATCCGTTTCTAAGGAAGGAGAACGACCATCGGTCGTATGTTTCAAATGTGGCCATGAAGGACACATCCGTCCAAACTGTACGCAGTAACCCAAAGCGTGTTTCAATTGCGGAAGAGATGGACATTTAGCCCAATTTTGTCGTGTAGTGAAGTCAAGTCCAGCTGGGATAGTGACGCCAAAGGATGTCCCAGACAAGTCAAAGTCGGTAGTTTAAGTGAGATCGTTTGTCGAGAAACCCAAATGAAGTTATCACGGGTAAGTTAATCATAAACTCTTACGAAGTCTATACCATATTCGATACCAGTTCTACCTATTTTTTTATTTCTCCTACTTGCGCTCAACGTTTAAACTCGACTCCGGAGAAATTAGACTTTGACTTATCTGTTGAAACTCCGTTGAGAGAAACTGACGTTACCTCCACTGTTTATAAATCTTGTTGATTCAAATCGACACTTTCACGTTACCTGTCGATTGTATCTCTTTGAAAATACTTACATTTGATGTGATTTTAGGAATCGACTGGTTAACTATTCATAATGCAAAAATTGATTGTTTTCGTACGGTTGTTAGTTTCCATATTCCTAACCAACCTGTTATGCGAATTCAAGCAACCAAACTACTAAAGTCAATCACTGTCATATCAAGCCATAAGTAAAGAGCCCTGAACCTTTCGCTGGTGACTTCCTTGTGAGGAATGCACCGAAGCCAGAATTTTCGTAGGGGACGCCGTGAATAACGGTGGCAAGTTGATAGGTATCAATGTGACGTACTATCTATGTCTTGGATGAGAGTCACCGTATTGAATAATATTTCTATCATTAATAAATTTCCGGACGTATTCCTCGAAGAACTTCCTAGCCTACCCCAGTGCGTGAAATCGAATTTTGTATTGACCTTGAACCAGGTACAAAACCCATTTCTAAAACCTCAAATATTTCTTCACCTAAAACGAACGTAACATGCGCCAAAGACATTGGCTCGAACTGTTGAAGAGATTACAACCATACCATTCAATACCATCCTAGAAAAGCGAACGTAGCAACTGACGCATCGAGTAGAAGATCATATGTGGGTACGAGTGCGATATTGTCAACGCAAAGACCCATTTTTTATGACTTACAAAGGATGTAGATAGAGTTAAAGACTCCAGGGACCCATGTGATGATGGAAAATATACGAGTAAAACCGAATTTAATCGATAAAGTTAAAGTCGCTCAAGCTACAGACCTTAAGCTGATGTATATGAAGAAAAAGGTTCAAGAAGGCATTATTCTAGAAGCAAGAGTCGATGAAGAGAGAAAATCTCAACCCTCGATCTAATTGGCTTATTTGAAATCTTCGATCGAGTAGGAAATGTGGCCTATAGACTCGCCTTACCGTCAAGTATGTCGCGTGTTCATAACGTTTTTCACGTATCGATGTTACGTAAATATGTGGACGACCCGAACCACATTATTGAATTAGTACTAGACGAGATAGCAGAAGATTTAACATATGAGGTGATACCTCTTAAAATCTTGAATAAGAAGGATCATATTCTGCGCTCAAAGGTTATACCTCAAGAGTTAGAATCTGACAAGGTATCCTCATCTCTTCGACATATTAGGTACGTACGCCAATTTCGAGAATGAAATTTCATTAGAAGGGGAGGTTGTAAGACCCCAAATTTTATGAATAAAGATTTAATTTCTCGAAATATTTTTTTGATTAAAGTTCAGATAGCCACCTAGGGTTTGGGTGCTTTTACACTTAACCATCTATAGTCAGTAAAGCTATATTTAAACTCCTGACTTTTTGAGTTGAAGTGAAAACGTCATCTTTTCCATCCAACTTAACCGTGCGTGTATGTCAGACGCCAAAAGTGCGTGAGAAGGGGTTGTAAGAGTTAAAAAAAATCTAGTAAATGTCTAAAATACCCCCTTCTTCTTCCTCTCTTCTCTTATTCTCCCTTCAACCTTCAAACCCACCAATACTCTCAAATCCACTCATTCTAATAATACCCACTCTGATTCTCGAGCTCTCTCATAAAGTCATGGGCTTGTTTCACGATCTGATTTTAGTTTGTTTGCAGGGCGGTGATCCGAAAAGTAAAGAAAATAAAGGATCTTCGAACTTTTTGGATTCTTGATTGAAAATGGAATTACAAATGGAGGCTTGATTGAAGAACAAATGGGCACTGGGTTTGTTTTGTTATGGGATTTGGGTGTCTGTTTCTTTTCATTTTGGGGCTTTTTTTAATTGTTAATTAGAATTGATGGGTTTCATTTACTGTAAGTTTATGCGTCTTCGCCCATTTCATCATTTTCTCTGAAATCCAAAATTCTCTTTATTTGTTAGTAAAATTTGTGAACTAATATCAAACATACTGTAGCAAACAACCCACCAAACTGGAGCAGAGAACCCAAAGCCATCACCGATCAAATCCAAAAATGGGTGGGCCAAGCAACGATGGGAGGGTGTCGGAGGTTAGAGATGAGGAAGCACATGAATGAGATTAGAAATTAGCAACAGAATCTAACAATAGAAATTAACATGAAGCACTAGAAAGATTTCGCAGCCATTAATCGTATTGGACCACAATAGATCCATCAATGAACATTCAAATTTGAACATTAATTGATAAACAATAACAACAGAAATTCAAATCGAAAGGCGACCAGAAACAAACACCGACACGCACAGTTCAGGAACTGGTTAAGAATAAACCAGATCCGAAATGAATCCCTCACTCCTAACATCTCAAACCCAGAAAACCACCAAGATCTGAACCCCAAAACCTATCATCCTCACTTAAGATCAGAACTCCAAACCCAAAACCTATCATCCCCACGAAATTTCGGGAAGGTTCCCATTTCAGCTACCGAAAAAGCCGAACAGTCACCAAGCATGAGAAGTGGAGATAGAGGGAAGGAGAGCTAGTGGGCCGAAGAGGCAACCCAACAAGAAGTAACAGTGAACTAATTTTGTTGTTAGAAAAGTGAAAGTTTTGAAATTTGAAGGAGAAGAGGGAGTGGGTAAGATGAGGATCTTATACGAGGACGTGGTGATAATAAGGCAGTCAGAGAAGGAAGGAGAGCCGACGGTGATAACAGTGAATTATCTAGACAAGACTGGATTGGGTTGTGATCTTTCCCGCATCATTCTTTTCTTTGGTTTGAGAATTTTCAGAGGCGGTATGTATGTCTCTATTCTTTCATTCACCACCCAATTAATTGAAACCTTACATCTCTCTAGGGTTGGAGACGGGTAGGCCAGATGGAAAAAGGGCTGGAGAAGGAGGAAAAGGGGGCTCCGGTGAAAAATTAGGGTTCCGATGAGGGTGTTTTTGCTCCGGTGTAGAGAGAATATATATAATGAAATGAGTATGCATGATCCAATTAAGAAGGAAGATGGAAGCTTTGTATTCTCTGCTCCCTTTCCTGTGAACATGGAACCTAGACTTAATCTGATGAAGAAGAAGAATGTAAAAAGAACAAATTGAAAGAGAATATATATTGAAATCATTTTCAATATATATATGGAGGGTAATTAAGTCTTTAGCTAAATCAAGTAACTGAGTTAAGACGGAAAGAATTTATTCACTTCAACTCAAAAAGTCGAGAGTTATATGTAGCATTACTGACTACAAGTGGTTAATAGGGAAGGCGCCAAAACCGTAGGTGGTCATCTGAACTTCACTCAATTTTTTTTAATATCAAGGTATGGATTTGATATAATGTTATAGTTGTGGGGTAGTATTTCTAAATTTTGCAAAGTAAGCAAGTTGTTATATAATATTTGATTGGTCGAGGAATATTCATTTTAACAGGGAATATTAGTATGACGGCACAATCATTGGTGGACCCTACAACGGAATTATTGTCGGAGTTAGAAAATGACAGAAATATCTTTTTATGAAAATAACGACGGAAGTTTTACCGTTAAACTGTTAAAACACCGGTGGTAAAAGTACAGTAATACACGTGGTTGCTTAGTAGCCCACGGTATTGATTATTGATGCTTACGTGAGAAGTCACTTAGTTTTATTCAATTATTGCTACAGTAATTGCGGCGTAGTATCTCACGTTATTTGATTCAATTATTGTCGATATTTTATATATTATTATTTATAATATTGACGATGTTTAGAAAGTTACGTCTATCTAGGGTTGGAGACGGGTAGGCCAGATGGAAAAAGGGCTGGAGAAGGAGGAAAAGGGGGCTCCGGTGAAAAATTAGGGTTCCGATGATGGTGTTTTTGCTCCGGTGTAGAGAGAATATATATAATGAAATGAGTATGCATGATCCAATTGAGAAGGAAGATGGAAGCTTTGTATTCTCTGCTCCCTTTCCTGTGAACATGGAACCTAGACTTGATCTGATGAAGAAGAAGAATGTAAAAAGAACAAATTGAAAGAGAATATATATATTGAAATCATTTTCAATATATATATGGAGGGTAATTAAGTCTTTAGCTAAATCAAGTAACGGAGTTAAGACGGAAAGAATTTATTCACTTCAACTCAAAAAGTCGAGAGTTATATGTAGCATTACTGACTACAAGTGGTTAAGAGGGAAGGCGCCAAAACCGTAGGTGGTCATCTGAACTTCACTCTATTTTTTTAATATCAAGGTATGGATTTGATATAATGTTATAGTTGTGGGGTAGTATTTCTAAATTTTGCAAAGTAAGCAAGTTGTTATATAATATTTGATTGGTCAAGGAATATTCATTTTAACAGGGAATATTAGTATGACGGCACAATCATTGGTGGACCCTACAACGGAATTATTGTCGGAGTTAGAAAATGACAGAAATATCTTTTTATGAAAATAACGACGGACGTTTTACCGTTAAACTGTTAAAACACCGGTGGTAAAAGTACAATAATACGCGTGGCTGCTTAGTAGCACACGGTATTGATTATTGATGCTTACGTGAGAAGTCACTTAGTTTTATTCAATTATTGTTACAGTAATTGCGGCATAGTATCTCACGTTATTTGATTCAATTATTGTCGATATTTTATATATTATTATTTACAATATTGACGATGTTTAGAAAGTTATGTTGAGAAAATGTTTGGTCACCTAATTGCGCGCCAAAAGAGAGAAATCCTTATTAGAAAACCCACTCTTTCGTGGGAATGATCTGGTTGTTAAATATTGCGAATAATAATAATGATGAATAAATGTTAAAAATATTGATGGGATATTTATGAAGTATTTGATGTAAATTTTGCTTATTATATGGACCCCCATTTACTCATTTTTCAAAATAATCAGTAGAAAGTTATTCGGTATATATTTATATAATAAAGAGGTGGGGGCCATGGGTGGGGCCCACAGGTGGAAGAAAAATGAAATGGGAGGGAGAAAAAGGAATGTATTCACGGGCGGATTAAGTGGTGGTGGAATTAATGGTGTATGTGTGTATATATATATATATAATATTTTTTTGTAAGTTTTTGTTTTACTTGAAGATTTAGTCATCCGTGAATGGCTTAAGACGCCCATGATTTTATTTCAATTGTGCGTCCGTGAATTTTTTTTTAAAATAGTATCCTTTCATTCTCCTATAAATAGGATACTTATTTTAGAATTGAAAATCACAACAGAAACATAGAATTCTTCTTCTATAATATTGAGCGTATTTCTTTAGAGTTTTAAGAAGCTTTGAGCGTAGAAAACAGTGAAAGTTTTCTTCAAAAATATGCCCGCTATACCAGTTGGAATACTCTTCTTTTTAAAGTAAAGGATATTATTTATTTCATATTCGTTTACGATATTATTTTTCGTATTCGTAAGAAATTTTATTTCGTTCAATATTCGCAAGAAATATTATCTTCGTTTAATATTCGTTTAATATTCGTAAGAAATATTATCTTCGTTTAATATTCGTAATGAATATTATTTTCGTTTAATATTCATAAGGGATATTTTTTTTTCCCAGTATTCGTAAGAAATAATATTTTTTTCCATACTCTGTAGTATGTAAGTAATTTTATTTTGTTTCAGATTCTGAATTCTATATTCATTTTGATAAAATTTTCGCTTCTATACTCCATGAAATTAGTAGAATATCCTTAAAATTTGCGTTTCATCCAGTATCTTTTCATGAAAATATTATTCTGAACATTCTTAATAAGTTTCAACTTTTTTATGCTGAAGTACTATTCACGGGATACTATTCCCGAATTACTATTCATGGGGTACTATTCACTCGGGTACTATTCACCCGGGGCACTATTCATGACAAAAATTGATTTTTTTCGGTCCAAATCATTTTTGATACAGTATTATTCTTGAATTTTACTCCACAAAGCAGTATCATGTTGACAATTTGGATATTATTGAAATCTTGATAAATTAAATTGTTAGTCTTTAATATTTATCCTTAATTTCGTTTGATTGAATTTTTATATCATTTTGCATCATCCTCATACTTATATTATGATGAAAGTCATCTGTGGCCGTATTGCATAGATGGATTAGGTATGATTATGACAAGGGATTATTCGGCATAATCATGACCGTAATATTACAAATGATGTGGTAAAAGTCCTCATTGGCCCGTAGTGCATTGATGGACAGTTTTTGGTATGATCATGACCATGGGTTCTCTTCGGCCAAGGGTGCAAAGATGAATTGTTTTATGGCGTGATCATTGATGAAAACACGAATATCCTTGGTCCGTAGTGCATGAATAATTCGTGGTCGTGATACTAATGAATATTCTTGGCCCGTAGTGCATGGATAACTCAGTGATGTGGATTATTTATTAAACTGATTCTCAGCGTTAAAATTGATGATAAACTTTTAAATCATAGAAGATAGTAGATATCATGCTCTACTTGACTCTTCTAATGGATTGCTTATTCCGCTGCAGTTGTTGATCTAAAACTTATTCTATTAGTTGTTATACTGTTGAAGGCTAAGGATAATTTATTCTGCATTATCTTAGTCATAATATTTCTTACTGGGCTAGTTGAGCTCACCATTTTCTTTCATTGTTCTCTTCAGGAAATGAGAATATAGCTGGGACTAGTCGGGGAATGGATTGACGGTCCAGATGGTTGTTTTAGTAGTCCTTATTATTCTGTAAAATAGTGATAATAATTATAATGAGATTGAATTTGAGTGTCTAGAAGACAATATCCGTGTTAAAACTCTCAGCAATATTTTGTCGTATTTTATACAACAGTTGTATAATTAAGTTGTAGTTGTTTTCCATACCATATATTTGGCGACCCAAGATGGGTGATGTATACCTATTTTGGAGGCGTCACATCATGCATGCAATAAAATAATTTTTTTCCGAATTTAGTTTTGAAAGAAAATAGGATCTCCCTGCCTTGGAAATGTTTATATGAATCAATTTATTTTTAACACTTGATATTTAAATTATCAAGGTCAATAAAAATTAATTCAAAATAAAATTAGAAAATAGTTTAGATAAAAGTAAAAATTAATTAAATTTCAAAACTATTTAATTACTTAATATTTGTTATCATCAAAATATACTAAACAATTGAGACCTATCACTCTTCTTATGATGTGGGCTCATGAAAGGTTCAACATTGGTCGTCCTAACCCTAGGTCTAAGTCTCAGAAGTTGATACCTAGGGCATTATCATGGGCATACTCCTCTTTTGATCTCAATTCAAAAAATTATTAGCGTCGAAAAAATTCACATCACCATCTTGTGTTTTACTGTGGAGAGATTGATAATGTGTTGAAAACAGATGTGGTATGACATCCATATCAGTTATTTGATAGACGTTTAGCATGAGACATTTTTGAGGCAAGCTTAGGTGGAGCCACTCGTGTTCCTTTGATACATTACGACATTGTTGAGTTTCAAATGCCTAACAGATTTATGAAACAATTTTGATACTTGTAGTCGTATCCATCTAATGCTGAAAATATGGTGGAATTAAGAGAGGAACATAAATTGTTTGAGAGAATAAATTATGAAAATCATAGGGCCAATTATATTCGATTGTGTGAGGCCTAAATAGAGAGTTTAGAAGGGCAAGTGTTGGAGGCTTTGCAGTATATATCTACCGAGAATTATATGACATGGTACATAGAAGTTATTCGGAGACGAATACACCATCCTCGACCCTTTAGGCGTTAAGGGAAAGATTATGAACCACGGGCATTCGACCAATATGTGGCTGTAAAAACTGTAAGTTGTTTAATTTAAAATATTTATTAATGTTGTTGTATTTTAAATTGTTGTCCTTGTTTTTCTAATATAAAATTTATTTTATTTTAATTCTAGATTGAGACTGCAAAAGCTATATTTGAGAAGTTTTTGTCAATTGAATTGACAACTGAGTTAAGAACCATGTATGAGATATGGTTCAATACACTGTACCTGCCGTTCGTTAATGATTATAAAGTGGTTCCAACTAAATAAAATCCAACTCAATCTTAAGTTGAACAAATGGAGATTGACATGACGGTACCCCAACTTACAGTTCAAGAGACTCAGCGTAGCGTTGACCCTTCTACTCAACATAGTAGGAAATTGCCGGTTAAAAAGAGAGAGGTAACAAAGCACACTCACTTTGTAAAGCACTTAAAGATTGAGAAAATCACTTGGTTAAATCACCATTGGTTTAGTCCAACTCACGACCCATCATACTTTCCTCGTATTCATCCACGCGGTCTATACAATTTTGAGTTTAAGGATGTGAAATGTCTTAGACCCAATAGTTGGTTATAGGCGGATGTATTGGATGCATATTTCCTGTTGTTGAGAGACAGAGAAGCTAAAATAAGGAGTGAAGGTATCCAAAGATGGGTTCTGTTTTATTTCATGCCAACGTTCTTTGCAGAGTTGGGTACCCAAAATTTAATGAGTTCCAGAGTAAACAATGCAACCACACTCAAAATTTTATGAAGTTACATCAATCCTCTAGTTGGTGCTCTAGTACATGAGTGTCATTACATATTCGTTCCATTCATCAATGAAAGCAACAATCATTTCTGCTTATTTATTTGGAGTGTTAACAAGTGGAAAGTAATGCTATTTGACCTATTTTGTGACAAACTATTAATGTCATTGTCACAATTATATTAAAACTTCTTTGCGGTTATGGTGAGTTCATTAATATATTGCTTGTTTTTCATGTTATCACAAAGACATATTGTATATTGGGAATTAAATGATTGTTTTGTGGTTTATAGGTGGAGTTAATTCATTTGTTGCTTCATCTGGCAAATCCTAAAGCAAAATGGCCAAGATCGAAGTCAAAAGTTGAAGTCTGTGTGATTAGGCCTAGATAATGGAATTCAGACAATTGTGGCGTTTATGTTGCAAAGTACGTAAATTTCTTTTTGCACCAGATAAACATCATGAAGGAACCGAGGTGGACTCCAAACGAGTCTTATAACTTTATATTTAGAATAGCATATGAGCTTAGGATGTGCAAAGCTAGGGACATTCCTGAAAATATCTTTGTAACGAACAAAATTTAGATTCGGATTCAAATGAAGACTAGTGAATGTATATTTGACTAATTTTTTATAAAACGTTGTTTTATTAACTTGGGTGAATAGTTTCAAAATTATTTCATTATTGTACTATCATATGGCTAGAAATACTATATTATTTTCTTTCTTAGTTTGTCATATCAGTTTGTTGTATGCTTTGATTTGGACTTAATTAATTTTTGGACAGATGTAGTAACTGCCATTGAGAAGGTGTCCCAAAATGCAACCATGTGATTAGAAATATATTTGATACTTGTATTGATGTTGTTGTTGTTGTCTACTGAAATATTTTTAAGGCTGTACATTCATCACATAACCCAAGCTCTCATAATCTGATTTAATTTACCTTTTTGTATCTTGGGATAATTATTCTCCTTCATGAGCAATTCTATGGGGGCCAACTTTGTTCACTTTCCAAGTGTGGTTGTATTTTTCTTAATGAATCCATTCTTTCTCATCCCAGTTCTTTGTCTGTCTGTCTATCTATATCTCTTTTCCTTTCTCTCCCCATCCTTTTTTTTTAAATAACTTGGTATGAAGTGGTACAAAGAGACTTGTTGGAATGAAATATAACTCCACACATGGTCCTGATAGAAGCGATTATTGAAATGCAATCTGCATATCGTAGAATATTATGGTGGTTACATATTTTTATTTTTTGTTGTCTTTCTTCTCTTGTTCATCCTTTGTTTTCTTTTAAACTTTTTATAATATGTATGTATGTGTTTTATATATGTGGTGGGTTTTTATTTTTTATTATGTTATTTTATTCTTTGTTTTTTCTTCATTTCGTCAATTTTAGTCTAATATCTTTCCCATTGTCTACCTACTTTACGCTTTCATATAGATTCATTTTAAGCCTAATAAAAGGTGTCGTCGAGTTGAGTTATAATATCTAGAAAATAATGCCAACTTGTTTTGTGATTTTTCCATTCATGTTCCTTTTATTCCATTGTCTTCCTATTGTTTTGTGGTGAAGTTGGTCAGTTCATCAATCTTGCTCTTTTGGTGCAGAGAACAACCCTTTGCTACATAAATATATGTAATAGGATGACTTCTTAAGAATTTAAACCTTCATCTATAAAAAAATTCTCTTTGAAACATTCACAGTTCACTAGTTATGCAATCACTAATACCAATTTTTATTCTTTACTTGTAATTATTTTTGTTCTTTACACGTAACCCTTTTGATGCTACACTTTTTGCAGTTGTTCAAGCTGGTATGTTTGCAACTCTTCAAGTTGGTGTGTTTATCTACCTGGAAATGGATTGTCATGCAAATTTATTATAGTTTTGGACTTATTAATGCAAACATAACCAGATCTAAAAAGATATTTTTTGTATTGCTTGATGGCATTGTTAACAATGGACCATATCTAGTTTTGGTGCAGCCTGATGTTGATAAAACCAACCAAAATTACTATAAGGAAACAAAGTTAAACTACTTGACAACAGATGGAACCCATGGGTTTGTGCCTCTTCGTATACTTTTCTTCTTTTTCTTTTTTATTTAAAAATATAAAAATTCTTTTTACATAGCAAATTAGGGCTCCATTTTAAAAATTTTGGTTGTTGGAGATGCTTCCAGGTAAAGATGGGCCTGTACATGATGTTTGATGGTCAAATTCTGGTAAAAGAATTTGGTGTAGTTTATGGGTGTATCCTTCTTTTTAATTTATTTTTTTAGCTTAGTAGTGATTTTACTATAGTCATGATAAGCAAATAATCTAATGATAATATTTTGCAGGAGCAGTTCACCTACAAAAGAAAAAGCAAAGTTATTTTCCCACTGCTGTTTCAATTATATGATTGCTTCCCAGTGCAGTTTTGAATAGAAGATTAAGGTCCATCTTTAGCAGGTCTTGCCAGTAATAATTATTTATTTTACATTGTTTAATATTTATTCTCCACCCGTAGTCTGAATCTGTTATGTACTTGTTCTATTGTATTTTTTCTTTCCTTAACATACTATATTTAAGCCTGCAATGGCAACTGTATTTGATACTAAGTGCAATCCACTACCAGAGCTTGGAACTGGCCCATACAACACCATCCGATGGAATCCAAAAAGGAAGTATTGTATCCTTTTGGAATCCACTACTAGAGCTTGGAAATGGCCCATACAACACCTCAAAAAGTTTACCATGTTTACAATCAAACTTCGATTAGTTCAGTTCATCGTGATAAATGAAAAAGTAAAATATTATACAAAAAAAATAAAATAATCCAACGTGATAAATCAAAACATATAACCAAAATCAAATAGTTTTGCAATTAAATAATCACACAACTTCATATAAAGATAACTTCAAAAACCCGGTTTTTCTTGGCCCAAAATTTTGTAGTGGTTCCGCTTATCATGATTGGTCATCATATATATTGCATATTACACACTTTCTTAATTGTTTACGACTCGCAGCCTCTTCGATCCCACTCTTTATTCTTGTAGCTTTTTTGTGACCCTTTGTTTGCGAACAAATAGGATTCAATAATGGCTCATCTTCAACGGGCTCATCATCATTTACTTGAATTCCTGTCACCTCTTTTACATTAATTTTATCAGGGTCAAATTTCTCAACGATGGGTTGATTGTCAATGCACAACTGTACAACATGGTTAAAACCATTAATTGAGCATGATCCTGTAGAAGCTAATCGTAAGAGCAGTGTCACCAAATAATTGTAACGCATCGTCTGAGATTCCTCGTAATTGGACATTTTCGTCAAAATCTTTGATAATTCAGCGTTTACTTTATTACCATCTCTACACCACCGACTTAAAATGTATTTATCAGTTATCTTTGTAGTACTTTTGGCAATCATATGTCTTAGAATGTGTCTACAAAGCATACCAGAATATTCATTTTTTTACAATTACAATTTATATCTCCAGTTTGAACATTACTAACAACAATAAAGTACCTACTTGATTCTTCGATGGTGTTTGCCTTGTACAATGCCTACGACTTTTGATCTGGTGTTGTTAGATGTTGAAGCTTATTCATTATGTACTTATAGGATTTTACTATCTCAATCTAAAAGCGTCTAAACATCTCCTTTGTATAAACAACTGCTCCATGAGTTTTCAACAGTGATTCAATCCGATGACTCAGATATGGATTTAGAATAATGTGTAGGATATATTTCATTTCGAATTAACCTGTATTTGATTTGGAATTATGTGCAAGATAAACCTGTATTTGATTTGGAATTATGTGCAAGATATATTTGTGTTGCTGATTTGGAAGAGGATGTATTTGATTTGATTTGGAATAAGATTTATTTGATTTGGAATAGGATGTATTTGATTTAATTTGAAATTTAATGTATTTGCTTCGATTTGGAATTTGTTGTTTCTTGTTGTTGTGATTTGAATTTAGAACATAATTTGGGACGTTTAATGTGCTTTTGCTGTGAGGTTGATTTTGTATGTAATGCTGCTGCTGCTGCTGCTACTGCTACTGCTACATAGGATGTGTGATTTGGATTTGGTATGTGTAAGGAACAGGATTTAGAATGTTGATGTATTTGAATTTGTTTTATATTTGATTTGGAGATCGTATGTGATTTGAATTTCATGTGTATGAAACAGGATTTGGAATGTTGTTGTATTTGCTATATACTAATTATACTAAAGCTATTACAGTATTGGATTGCCTTGCATCCGCTAGAAGTTCTAGCGGATTAATCAGTTTTATGTGGGTATAATTGTTCGGCAATTTCATTAACACAGCCCGTTAGAAGTTCTAGCGAACGACGATTTCATGTTTTAAATCTGGACCCTTGATAATACTAATGGATGATTAAGATACTATATGCCATTATTTATGAATTATTGCCCATATATATGTATATTGACTTATTTGTACTATATTTATTTTTATTAAAAAAATATACTTGTAATTTGAATAATCACAAAAAACTATTTCGACAAAAAATAGAAGAATACAGAGATCTAAAAAAAAATTAATAATAATAACTTCATCGGTTATACCCAAAAACAAACAAAGCATGAAGTTTGTTTTTCAAAATATATAAATAAAATAATTAAACAACTTAAGTTTATCATTGTTAAAATATTCATCTAAATACAAATATCATCATCTATCTTTCGAGTTATTTTTATTTTTGTTGATATATTCTCAAATTTCTTCTTAGATAAATATTATAAGAAGTATATATGTCTTATACAACGATCAAGATTTTGTTATACAATTAACAATCTCCTTCATATTTGATGTTTGTTTTGGGGGTTTTGTTTATAAATACACATAAATTCTATTGATTTAATTGTAATTTATTTAAAAATGAGTTTGCTTTTGTAAATTATTTTTCAATAGAAAAAAAGAAGGCAGCAATCTCACATTATTTTCTTAGTAATATTTACATCTTAAATACAAGATTATTGATATTTAGTTACCAAAAAGTAAAGTTGTTTATATTTTTCTTATAACAATTCCTGAATTCTTGTTTTCCCTTTAATTGTTTTATCAAAAGAGATGTAGCCTTTTCTTTTACAAGTCATTGTTATATTTGAGTGGTATTTGGAAGAAAGTGTTTATTATTATTATTATTATTATTATTATTATTATTATTATTTTGTATGAATAGGTACATATTTCCCACACTGAATTAATTTTGAATATTATAAATTATTTATTTGATTTTAGAGAATACAAAAATTTCGCAAATGGACTTGTTAATTAAAAAAAACAAACTCGACTCTTTAAACTAAAGGAGCATTATACTTGCTTGTAAATGAGAAAAAAATTGTACAATAACCAATGCGGCTATTGACCCATATTTGTGGAATGCCTTGATAATTTGTTACTTTTATATGCATGAAAAATATATTCATGCAACGGTAAATTAAGATCAACATACAGAGCCTAATCGAAATTGAATATTTATCGTGTCTGAAGCGAAGCTACTTCTGTGATCCATTTGCCACCAAAACCAATGCCAGTTGCTGCTCTTGTTGGGTTTCTTCTGTTTCCTTTTCTTCCTCTTGTCTATGGTATCGAGCTAAAACCAGAGATATGAATGCTACAAAAAACAGACAGGAACAAAAAATAAATTGCAATCACTGCATGGGGGGATTGGCATCATTGAGAGTCAGAGGAGTACGTAAATCAAACCAATATTTTTCTCTCTATCCATAATTTAAGCTATGAACTTCTGGTTTTTGAAAAATGTACTAATGGTTGAGACCTTTTAAATTGTCAAACACTCCATAATGCCTATTTGGTTGGTGTACAACAGTCCAACTAATCACATTTACTTGCCGATACCAAAATATATGTGAAAAGCTCTAATTTTTAAAACATTTCTGGATGATTATTACTCTAGAAAATGCATTGGATTACATCCATGAATAAAATCTTTCTTTTTTAAGTGACCATTAATAGAAATTGACATGCTACAATATTTACCTGCAAAAATGCGTGTTTTGAAGGAAGTCAGATTCCAGAAGGCTGTGGCTGCTGATGCAGCAACAATCTTTTTGTGGGAGCAAACTCCCCATGCTTCCAACACCCTGCGTCTCAGGTACGCAACTGTTTCATCAAAAGGCACTTTCTTTCAGCAAGAAATAAGCAGATTCAAACACGGAATTAATTACAGAGGGAGAGGTTTTTTTTACACACCTCTTTCGTTTATTTGAACAGAGTAAAAGGAGTACAGTTTTGGACCAGTAAAGCTTATAAAGAACCCTGACAAAACCCATTATTGATTATCAGTTATTATCCTTTAACATGAAAATTTAAGTAACTACCATCATTTTTATAACATGGTAAGTAGCAGGGTATGAATTTAGAGTATTCTTACCAAGTGCACAGAGCCTCCACAGGGTTATGAGATGTCCATACTCAGCTCCTAGAAGTAAAAATGGAGCTACCTAATAACCATAAGAAAATGCAGCTTGTGAGCTCAATTTGAACAATTCTCTGCATTGCATTGAAGTAAAAAATAATTAAGAACACATATAACACATACTTTGAGGGTCGTGGATGGATCCCCTGAAAATAACTCTCTTGTTTTACAAATTGCAAGATTTGCAGCTGGAAGTACAACTCTAGTTGCTTTCACTATGTCGTCTTCCGTAAGTTTAAAGTCGCGCTTAATTTCAGTGTTATCCCTACAAGTATGCCATTGTTATCCACTTATCAAATCGGCATAGTGAAATTACCAATATATCATATGAAGAAGGGTTCATACCTTTGACAGATTGAATTTGAGAAGAATGCAACTCCCAAAACCAAAAGGCCCAATCGAGATATCATCGAGAAAATGCTGTAAATATGATTTTGACAGGTTTTTAGATACCTAAGAAGCTAAGCTAAAACTATATCAACAGAATTGGAGAGTGAGAAAATTACAACTTTACCTAAAGCTAACTCCACTTGCAAAACAAGAAGATAAAAAACCAAGTGATCCAAAACCAAACCAAAGGCTCGATTTTGCAACATCATTCCACATTATCAGATCAGTTATCAGCTGCCCAATTCTATCCAGATTACAAGAATCGCCATCATTTCCTTTTAAGCCCAAACCAACAATCAATCGTATATAAAAATAAATAAATAAAAATCCACACTCACAAATAAATTAAAAATATAATGAATACAATTCAGATCAACTGATCCATACCTGGACACGGAATTGAAGTTCCCGAAGTTGGTTTCTCCTTCTTGGACCGGCCACCATTTCGCCTTTTTCTAGGCTTACCCATTTCTTCCAAGAAACCTAAATCTCTCTCTTCATGAATTTCTTGCTCGAATCGCCTCCGTGACCTTCGGTTATTCCTCGGTGAGGCACAGTTCAAAAAGCCCACAGCAGCATTCCTAGTCTTGCATCGCCTTCGTGGCTCGCCAGGATCTTGATCAGCCATTTCGAGCCTTTCACCGAGGCGGGTTCTTGATTTTTGGTGAGGGGAAGGTGAAAGGAGTAGAAGCTCGTGGAGCTTATGAGGATTTGGAGAAAGGGTATTGGAGGGTGATGTTATCTTTGGTGAAGAAGGGACTAGTTCTAGAGAAAGATTGGGGGATTCTTCACCAGTGAATTGACTGATTCCAGCCAAGCGAGAGGCCGATTTGGTTCGGCTTTTGGGGTCGGATCGGTGAGAGGGAGGTGTAATTGAGTCCATCGATGAGCGTATTTGGTGGTTAGGGTTTGAGTGAAATAGAGGGTTCTGGGTTCTTGAATACTAGTTTAAGCAATAATACATAGCCGTTGAAGTTTGATTATTTTATTTTTGAATTTCAACCGCGGGTGAGTGGGTCTGTAACACACTTTTGTACTATTTCCATCAGCGTATTATCTCATCATATAATATTTAAAAAATAATTATAAAAATAAAATACGCACAATATAATTATAAAAATAAAACAACACAATATAAAGTTGTTAAAATCACGCATACGTCAGTTACGGACTCTCCTATATGCAACTAACCACTCCTAAAAACAAGCGACTGAACAAAACATGCAATTTTGATATCGGAGAAATCTAAATCTTCACCACTGCGCGACACACCACTGAGATCGGAGAATACGAAGCTTTTCGTCGCGACACACCACTGCAGTAATCTTGCATCTCTAAGAAGAAAACTATTGTCGCGACGAATCTGTAAGATCGAAAATAGCATACAAAATCAACGCCGCCTTCAAGATCAGTAACCAAAAATATTGTTGCAGTGATTGTTGAATACAAAATCAACATCAGCTTCGATTCAAATACCGTGGTATGTAAGTTTAAAACTTATAAGCATATAGATACTTATAGTTACTACGAATTACTAAATTGATTATCTTTCTTAAGTTTTTCGAACTTAAATTGTCACAAAGTTTGAATACTGAATGTTGTGCTTGCAAAATGTATTTGAAAACATGTTTTATATTATGGTTACTAAGGTTATATAAATTGGTTACTGTCTAATGTTGGTTTGGTTACTGATTATTTTGTATTGGTTATTGTGTAACATTATACCGTCTAATGATGTCTTAGTTACTGACTAATGCTATTTTGGTTACTGCATAATATTACTAATTAATACTGACTTGGTTACTGACTAATGCTGATTTGGTTACTATGTAATATTATATTGGTTACTGACAAATGCTGACTTGTTTACTGTGTAACACTATAATGGTTATTGACTAATTCTGAATTGGTTACTGTATAAAATTATTATAATGCTGACTTGGTTACTATATAAAAATATTATTTAGTGACTCATGCTGATTTGATTACTGAATAATGCAAACTTAATTACTGCAGTGATTAATTGATTACTGTATTATTGGTTGCTGAAGCATATTAATGTACACTTCTACTTATATTTTTTATATTAATGATTACTTGTTAGCCAAATTGGTTACATTCTTACAAAAGTCTGCCTTTAGTTGGTAACAAATAAATTATACTGGTTGTTTTTTATTGTAAAATGCAAGGAAAATCCTATTTTTACTGGTTGTTTTTGGTTACTGATTAATGCTGATTTGGTTACTGTGTAACATTATATGGTTACTGAATATTGCTGAGTTGATTGCTGTGTAAAATTATAATGATTACTGACTAATACTGACCTGGATACTGTTTTATATTATATTGGTTACTGTCTAATGCTAACTGTTACTATGTAAAATTATAATGGTTACTCAATAGTGCTGACTTGGTTACTGTGTAAAATTATAATGTTATATTCTTTTGTAATTGTTTCATTTATATTGGATGTTACTTATTGACTACATTGTATTGGTTACATGGACTAATAGTAACCAATACACCAAATTTGATGTTTGGACTAATAGTAAACAATACACCTTTAAGTACATATTGATATTTTTTATATTATTTATTTTTGCTGTAGAATATTGTCAAATATGTTTTATGTTATGGATACTAAGTAAATATATGTTGGTTACTGTCTAATCTGGATTTGGCTAATTTATAATGCTGACTTGTTTACTGTGTAATATTACCATGGTTACTACATAATATTATTGTGTTTTATACTGATTTTTTATATTGATGGTTACTGCTTAACTACATTGGTTACTTTTATACACCTGTTAGTCTTTAATTTGTAACAAAGTCATTACTGATTATTTTGGTTGTAAAATGAATGTAAAAATATTTTTTATAATCTTGACTACTAATTACATATATCTTAGTTACTGTATAATATGTATTTAGATACTGAAAGGTGTTTATTTGGTTACTCTATAATGTTATTGAGTTTTATAATTGTTTATTTTATATTGGTAGTTACTTATTGACTACATTGGTTACCTTCATACAACTGTTAAATATTGGTTGTTGTATACTATTTAATTGGTTACAGTATAATGTTTATTTGGTTGCAGTGACAATTTGGCAATTTTCTGTTAAGTTTGGAGTGTCAAATTTTGGCGTTTTCAGAGCCTAATTTCATTGGAAACGGGTCAACGATCAAAAGTCACCAGCTTTGCTGATGAACTACATTGTTTTTTGGTCGAATTCCATCATTTAAGCCTTCAAATTTGCATGTAAAAATTTGGTTTATTTTCTGGTTACTAATATTATGTAATTTGATTACTGTCTAATATTGATTTGGTTACTTTATAATGTTTATTCAGTTGTTAGACAATGGAAACTGACAGTAACCAATACAATAAATCTAATTTTTTACAGGAATATATAATTGTTTACTGTTAGTAACCATTAACCACATGGTTAGTAACATTTTTGATGGTGTACAGTAACCAAAATTGATGTTGATTAATATTTTTATTTTTGATTCCATCATGAGTTATCAATATAAAGTAAACATATACAAGCTTTATAACAGTCTTGATACAAGCTTATAACAGTCTTGATACAAGCTTATAATTATCTGGTTACTAACAAGCTAGTAACTATCTATGATAATTATCTGGTTACTAACAAGCTTGTAGATAAATAGGACACTCACACATGTACATTTAACAATTAATGTTTATCCTGATACAAGCTTGTAACTATCTGGTTACTAATAACAGTAACCATAATGGTACATAATAAAACAGTAACCATATAATTATATGATAGTAACCAGAACATATTTTAATGGTAGCCAAAATAGAAACATCATGTAATGAAACTCAGTTTAAGCAATCCATGTATACTATAACCATAATGTAACATAATAAAGCAGTAACCATATAATTATATGATAGTAACTGTAAGACCCCAAATAATTAATAAATGAAATTTAATTTCCTTTAATTATTATTTTGAATAGTAAGGGTTGATTTGAATAATGTGGATAGTTATGGGTAAAATACGCAAACATTTCAAAATAAGCAAGTGATTATAAAATATTCATTGTTGTCGGGGAATATTCGTTTGGTCGTGGAATATTCGTACTGTCGGGGAATATTCGTACGACGGCGCAGCCATGTGTGGGCCCCATAACGGAAAGCGATTGGAGGAAGAAAATGACAAATATAAGCTGTTTAAAAATAACGGCGTAGTTGTTACCGTTTACACTGTTGGAATACCCGGTGGTTAAAATACAGTAATACGCGTTGTTGCACAGTGGCACACGGTATTGCACAGTATTTTGAATTATTGATCCTTACGTAAGAAGGCACTACTCAATAATTGCTACAGGAGTTACTGTTCATTACTTTATTGATTCAATAATTGCTGCGTTGATATTTATATTTTTATTGTTTAAGTAATTGTCATTGCACAGTATTTTCCATTATCAGATCAATAATTCATATTATTTGAATAATATTATCAGATAACATTATTGGCAATGTCTAGAAAGTTCTGTCAAGGAGAGGTTTGGTCATCTAATTGCGCGCCAGTAAGAAGAAATCCTTATTGGAAAGCCCCCTCTATCCTGGAAACAGCCTGGTTGTCAGTACTGTGATTCTGTAATATTATTTTTAATAATTAATTATTGATTATTATGATAAAGAAAATATTTATTTATGTGGATATAGATGGAGAAAAATTTTTAATGTAACAATTGTTGAAAATTAATATTTTATCTTTTTCTAATAAAATAATTCATTTAAATATATTATTTTAATAATATATTAACGGTGATATTTTTATAATGAATGTGGGATATATGAGTATATGAGGAGGTAGAGTATTTTTGTGGCATTAAATGTTTAACACATGTTTTGTGTGTCGGTGGACAGAATTTTTGACCGAAAATTGAGTATAGACTGTAAAATCGCCCGTTTGTGAATTTTGGTCAATTTCTATTTGGAATTTGGAAAAATTTTCTTCTGCAAAGTTGTAGAGAATGGAATTTCCCATGAAAAGTCGCGAGATTCGAATTTTCTGACAAAGGAGCTATTTATTGTGAATTATTGAAGTTCCGGAGTTCCGAAATAATTGATTTTTGGAAGTTTTAATTATTATTATCAACAAAAACGCTTTTCAAAGGTTGGTGGACATCTTTTACATGTGTTTGATGGCTAAAATCAGATTCCTTGGTGGTTGGCTTTAATGTTTTGTAAATATTAATATTATATTAATTTAGTCTCCTTTGGCGTTCTAACATTTTTCTATAAATAGAGGGCTAGGTTAGAATTGAAAATCACACCAGAAACAAAGTTTTCTCTCTTTCTCTCTCTATATTATCGAGCGTATTCTTGTGAGTATACTTTGAGTGTTGCTATACGGTGCGAGTTTCTGTCAGCACTATACCGAAATTCAGTCAGAAGTACGGCTATTTTGAGGTAAGGGATGTTATTTTCTTCTCAAATGATATTTTTTCTTCAATATCATTATGCCGGAATATTGGTGAATTTTTTTTATCAAATTTGGAACTTTTTGTGCCGGAGTTACTATTCACGTATACGGTACTATTCACGTATACGGCACTATTCACGAATACGGCACTATTCACAGAAAAATTATTTTTTTTCTTTTCGTCCAAAATATCTATTGTGGATACTAGCTTTGATTGTATCCATGTTTTGATCATTCTTGAATTTTACACCACTATGATTATTTTTGAGGTATTTTTGGACATGGATAAAACAAAGTACGAATCCTTAATCCTTAATCCTTGTCATTTTGTTTCACTGGATTCGCTTCTTTAAAAATATTTTTTTTATCATCTTCAGTCTTAAAGGAGGTTATTATTGAATATCTTTGGCCTGTAGTGCAAAGATGAATGATTTCTGATGAATATCTTTGGCCCGTAGTGCAAAGATGAACATGTGTTTAGATGAACATGACCAACAGATGAATATCCTTGGCCTGTAGTGCAAGGATGAATATATGATTCAAGATGTGCATTGATTGATGTTACAGGGATAAAAAAATACTGTTGATGGACTGTTAAATTCATAGACATTAGTAGATTTCATCCTCTACGTAACTCTTCTATGAATTAATATTTTCCGCTGCGAATATTGATTTAAAACTTGTTGTCTATTGTATTCTATCAGATTTTTCTCTGTTGAAGACTAACGATAATTTGTTGTATATTATCTTAGTCATAATATTCTTTACTGAGCTAGTTGAGCTCACCCTTTTCCTTTTTGTTCCATTTTTCTTCTCAGGAGACGAGAATATAGCGGGTACGAGTCGGGGTATGAATTGATGGTCCTTGAGAGAGTTGTTTAGTAGTCCTTACCATTTTTGTAAAATAATATATCAATAATTGTATTGAGGACATAGTTGGGTATGTATATTGTCTAGATGACAATGTTTGTATTCAAACTCACAGTTTATGGGTTGTAAAAGTTGTGGTTGTTTCTGTACCATGTATTTGGCGACTCAAAATGGGTTGGATGGAATGGACCTATTTTGGGGGCGTCACAGTAACCATAACAAGTTTTAATGGTAACCAAAACAGAAACATCATGTAATGAAACCCAGTTTACACAATCCATGTATACTAAACAATTACATATTAACCAGAATAAAAAAATAAAAGTATTTGAAATCCCACATTGAGGATACAATAATAATAGCCAAACCATAAGGTAACAGTAACCAAAACATAATAAAGAAGTAACCAAATAGTTATATGAAAATAACCAGAATATGTAAGATGTGTTTGTGGAAATGGAAGTAGAAATAGAATAACATAAACCTTGTAGAATATATTTGAAGAAATTTACAAAAATAATACATCAATGTATACTAAGCAAATACATGGTTTATTATGACTTGGGTTTATTATTTTTAAAAATAATACATCCACAGACTAATGATGCCTTAAACTTCTTCAACTGTCTTGGGTTCAATTTCTTGGTAATAATGTCGAGGACTTCCATGTCACACCAATATATAATTTTTCCAATGAATTTTCTATTGCATTCCCCATAGTAAAGATTCCATAACTGCAAATAAAAAAAATCAGATTTACACAGTCATTAGTAACCAGATATAAACAATATTTATATCATAAACCGTTTACCAAACAAATACATTGTAACCAAAATAACATATAACAGTAACCAAAATCTCAATTGAGAGAAAAAGAATGGTATCCAAATCATAAGCTAACAGTAACAAAAAATATACTAATGAAGTAACCAAACAGTTATATGTTAGTAACCAAAACATATATTAATGGTAACCAATACATAAACAACATATAGACTAAACAAAGTTTAGTAAACCCATATATTAAGCTAATATATTGTAACCAGAACAACAAAAAATAGTAAGCAAAATTCCAACTCAAGAAAACAAAAATGGAATTCAAATCAGAAACTAACAGTAACCAAATATTTATATGATAGTAACCAAAATATGTTTTAATGGTAACCAATATATAAACAACATGTACACAAAAATCAGTTTAGTCAACCATGTATACTAAGCAAATAAATGGTAACCATAGCAACATAAAAAAGTAACCGAAATACCAAATCAAGGTAACAAACATGGTATCCGAATCTCAAGCTAACAGTAACCAAAACATAATGTAGAAGTAACCAAATAGTTATATGATAGTATCTATTTTTTATTGCTTGACGTAGCTACAACGTAAGCATTACATCAAGCCCCCATAAATTAGTCTAGTATACTAAACAACATGTAGTCCAAACTCAGTTTAGTCAATCAATGTATACTAAGCAAATACATTGTAACCAAAATAACATATAAAAGTAACCAAACCATGTTTTAATGGTAACCAACACATAAACAATATGTAGACCAAACCCAGTTTAGTCAACCAATGTATACTAAGCAAATACATTGTAACCAAATCAACATATAAAAGTAACCAAAATCTCAATTGAGAGAAAAAGAATGGTATCCAAATCATAAGGTAACAGTAGCAAAAAATATACTAATGAAAAAACCAAACAGTTATATGTTAGTAACCAAAACATATATTAATGGTAATCAATACATAAACAACATGTACACCAAAACCAATTTAGTCAACCATGTATACTAATC
Organism: Panax japonicus; assembly: GCA_020205505.1. Lineage (NCBI taxonomy): Eukaryota > Viridiplantae > Streptophyta > Magnoliopsida > Apiales > Araliaceae > Panax > Panax japonicus. The sequence continues at coordinate 577,584 of JAINUV010000025.1, read as the reverse complement.
AAATACATGATAACCATAACAACATAAAAAAGTAACCAAAATACCAAATCAAGATAACAAAAATGGTATCCGAATCACAAATTAACAGTAACCAAAAATTATGCAGAAGTAACTAAATAGTTATATGATAGTAACAATAACAAAATTTAAATTAACACACCCTTAAAAATTATATGATAATAGAACAACATGTATGCTTTCTGATCCAAAAAATTCTTTTCACTAGAATGAACAACCTGTGAATCAACAAGTGCAACAAAAGTAAATTAAAAAATAATCAAAAACTAATTAACTAATTAATTTACGCCACCAAAAAAAGAAGACTAATCAGTAGAAAAAAATAAAATATTAGTAGAAATATCAATACAAAAAAGAAAATAAAAAAAATAAATAAAAATATCAGCCCTAATTAATAGAAAAAAAGAAGACTAATTAATTAATGATGAAGATGAAGAAAAAGAAGAAATACCAGTAGAAACACCAATACAAAAAAAAGAAGAAAAAATATCAGTAGATGAAGAAATATCAGTAGATAAATAAATATCAGTAGATGAAGAAATACCAGTAGATGAAGAAGAAGACGACGACGAGTTGAGAGACAGGTGTTGCGGCGGCGGCGGCAACGACGGAAGAGGACGACGACGAGTGGCTTCGAAATGAGAGAGAGAAGTAATAAGAGAGAGAGAAGTAGTAAGGGAGAAGAGAGAGAAATATTAATGGAAAAGAGAGAGACTGAAGGAAGATGGAAACTAATTTGCCCATTAATATTATTCCCTTAATTTAAGTACTTTTAATTGTATTAGTATTAAAAATAAAAATGATGAAGTGTAGTATTTTTGTAATTATTTTATGAATGTATGATTTTTGTAATTATTTTAAAAAATGTACTAATATATGTAATTGTTCCAAAAATATAATAGTCAAAGGGGATGGATATATTCATATCAATTGTTTTTGTTTGTGAAAATATTAATTTTTTAATATAAATAAATATTTTTTTACAAAAATTTATATTTAAAAAAAAATATTTACGAATTAATTCTTATATCTAAAAACACACATTCAATTAACATTTAATTGAGTAATTTAATTTAGTTGATCGAGTTGACTCAAATGAGTTATTTTTTCATTTTTTTTATAAAACTCACAATTCTAAAACCTTTAAGCTTCGTCAGCACATAAATTCAAAATTTTAATAGTATATATTGAATAATAATAAATAAATAAATAACTATTGACATTTTCAAATTCATGCAACTCCACCACAAAAATCAACATATATAAGTTAAAAATAAAGTCATGACTGAACACTCAAAAACTGAAGATTAACTCATGGCCTAACAGGTCCTTGACAATCTCTCACTCGTTTATCGACTTTTAAATGTCATTTTGCTCAGTATTATGGAACAAAACTAAAAATCATTTTGCTCTTATATTTTGGGTAGAGGGAGTATATCTTAATGAAATACAGAGAGTAGAAAGTAGAAAGATATTACATTCTAAAATAAACCTCTTGTTTAGGATTATGATATGAATCTTCTTGATAGATGAACAAGAATGGGTAACTTTTATTCAACAAACAAGATTCAATACAATCTTGTTCAAGCTTACAATTTGATTTGATTCAAACACAGAATTATCATCACTTCTTGGCATGCCTCAAATAAAAGGCTTTGATCCTCCTAAGCCCATCCTCGAGAGATGCAGGCTCAACAGCAAAAGTTATGCGTAGCCAATTCTTCAGTCCTACGGCAAATCCTGCAAGAGAGATGCTATTAGTTTAGGCTCTCATTCAGCAACCCACCTTCAACACTTGGCTAAATGCCATCATGCATTGTTGCATCATAAAGCATTGTTAAATGCTTCAATTATATAACTAATGTTTTTCTCAACGCAAAAGAGAAGATTGTATGCTTTAAAAGGGGGAAGAGAATCTAATGAAAAATTCACGCAACTTATAATTCATGCATTCCTACCTGGGAGAACAATTACAGACTCCTCTTTAGCCAACTTCATACAAAAATCCATATCATCATTTATGCCCTCCAATAATGACAGATTTAGCTTTACCTGCAATGAAAAAGAATCATAAACTGAAGGATCTCTATGTTTGACTTTTAATATGTTGATTATTGATGTCAATAAACAGATAAACCCTTACCATACAAGACATGGATCCTTCTGGTTTCTGCGGGCAAGTAACACAAGGAATCTCCTTGAGTCTATTGTAGCAGACATCTGCATCTTCTCTGAGCAAGTTAATAATCGTTGAAAAGAAGCAGTTTGTTGTCCTCTCGAGGATTTGAGGTAATGCCCCCTGATACATGAGACAAGTTTGATCTTTTTCCTCCCTTTCTTACTTTACTTCTCATTTATATAATTGGAAGCAAAAATACTTTACATTCACGGAATTAGCAAGCACGAGGAAGCAATTTATATGCTTAATTAGAGTACCATTTGGCAGCTTAAACAAATAAATCCAAACATCCAAAGCATTGAGTATTAAGTTTTAATATCTCCATTATGCTAAGTAGCTTTTACACACACTGAATTGGCCCAAACTAATTAAATTTTAGATTTTTTTTGGAATCAAATTGATGTCAAGGATAGACAATATAATAAGATCGCATTAATTAGTTACGACTCCAAGGAGACATACTCCTACAGAGACGCCAGATGAATACTTCAACATCAAATGGACAGAAGTCAAATTTGGAAGCTAGTTCTATTCTACATTTAACAGGAAAGGTATCATTTTCAAAAAGAAACATCTCAAATGGCATACCTGAGTGAAAGTTGCAGGTTCTGCACTGATACTGATATAGCTCTTGATTGACTCAACAAGCTGAGACAAAGTAGAAAAGAATATTTAAATTATTATGTCATTGATCAGGGGCATTGACATTTATCTTTATATGTGATTGTCCATTTATGACCAACTGTAGGGTAACATCTTAATCTATGAAAAAAAGTTTCTCCATTCATTTCCTGGCATGTATAAGATAGACAACTGGTAACTCGTCAATATACACTGTAGCTCTTACTTGTAAGCAAATTTATATGCATCTGTCTTCAGATTTTAAGCAAGTCCATATGTGCAACATATATTTAACTCTCTCTCTCCCTGCCGGCTGCCTGGGGTTGTTTTAGTTTTTGAAAGAAGATTAGTACTATATAACTATCAGTCTTCGTTGTATGATCAGTTCATGTCGTTTTATTTTTAATTTTGATCAAATCAGTTCATCTCATTTTATTATTAACTTCAATAAATCATTTCATATCAATATTTGAATTTTGGTTTAAAGAAGCATAGAGGACGAGTGGGCTCCAAATGCAATGGCTTGTTCAAGTTTAATGGCATGTCAACCATCGCGAATAACCTCTAGCAAAAAGGTCTAACTTTATATAATTTGCAATAAGGTGCATGCATAATATCTACTTTTGTCAAAAAACTACACGAATTTTCTTTCAACATCTAATAAATATCAACCAAACTGCTTAAAAGCTGGAAGTTTGTATCAATTCAAGCAAAATATGGCAAAAAGTGAGGTTACTATTGTTGACGTACTAATATTTGCAAACTTAAGCTGCCAAATGGTACTAATTAAGCATTTGGTAGAAATCAGTTTATACACACACCTAACATGGGAGGAAACCCAAAAAAACTACAGTTTGAAATGCAAGCTTCAACGAGAGGCTGAAATTCTGATCTCCCATGGCTGATGCAACTTGTGAACCTACAATCTGGGAGAGATCTACATGGAGTGATGGACTCCAAATCTAGAGACTAGAGTGTACACTCGAGGGATTGTGTTAGAAGTTTGACCGTGTTAGAATCCATCTCGAACTTAAGAGAGTTTTCCTTGATACATTGTAAACAACATTATTCCATTTTTTTATAAGTACTCATTGCTTTTGAATGTGATCAACAACGGAAGTTTTAGTAGTCATTTTGTTTCAGTTAATTATGCATGCCAACTTATTAGTGCACTGAACAAAAATATTGGACGAGGATTATGCTTGAAGAAACGAGTTTTGTGTGTGTCCCTCGGAGTGGATAAGTGCAGTGTGTTTGAGAGAGAGGGAGAAGGAGAGAGAGAGAGAACTCCATATTTCTGTAAAATGCCATTCAGATCGTTTATCGCTATCCAACCAAGCCGCCAACCAGGAACAATCCATCTCTTTGATATTGTCCCAAGTGTAAGAACAGGTGTGACTGATCCAAACACTCCTCCTGGTACAAATGGTTTACTTCCAAAACATAGGTGGTTATAAACTTCATCCGCAATTACAAGAATCCCAAGCCTTCTCGCAGTCTCTGCGACCTTTTGAGAGAGAAAAGAACAAAGAAAAGAGAAATTAGATCAAGAGACCAACAATCACCTTAGTAAAATTAAAAGACGTAATATCGAAATAAAAAAGGACTTTTAGTTCGCACACAATAGTATAGCTTACCTTTTGTAAGTGTTCATATGTAAGAACGTTCCCGCAGGGATTCCCTGGGTTGATTATAACTATAGCAACAGTATTACTATCTGCGAGTGCTTCCACACCATCAAGATCAACCTCCCAGCCCTTTTCTGAGAGAAGATTAAAGTGCCTAACCTCAATATTGCTAAACCCAGCACGAGCTTCATAAAATGGATATCCTGGTCTAGGAATCAATATATTGGCGCCGGGACGAGCAAGAACTGATATTATGACTTCAATTGCATGATGGGCACCAACAGTCAGGAAAATATCATCAGCTGATAATTTATATGGAAGATCCTTAGAGAGATAATCTGCAACTGACCTGTTTAACAAATTATGAATATACATTAACCAACTGAATCAAGCAGATACATGAGAATAATTCTGCTTTAGCATCATTTAAATGAGTTTTTTCCCCCCATGTTCAAGATAGAAGGTTGTCACCGCACCAAAAGAGAATGAGATAAAAGGTTGTCCAGATCAGATAAATGACTGCATGGCCTATCTTTCATAGTGACATGAAGATGCCTTAGTATGGTATTCTGATTGTATCGTAGAGGTAGGACTCAATCTACTCACCTTGCACATAGTGACCACAGCCCACCGGATCTAAATTAGCAACTCCCCCCGTCCCCCGTCCCCCGTCCCCCGTCCCCCGCCCCCCGCTTAATAATGACTACGTTCAAATTTTTTATTTAGTCTTCTGATTGTATGGTGAAGGATTTTGGTCGGGAAAGGCTAGCCCATTGTACAGTCCAATTACTTTGAATCAAAAACAAATAATACGCTAGTCTTAAGTTCAACAACTTCAACTACCCAAGTGGCCAGGTTCAATTAAAAACTTGATACTCCACTTATTTCTCTCACAATTCCAAAATGAGAGCTCCATTTTACTTTAATAAATGTCCATATTAAGATTGTTAATGACACTTTTAAACATAACTCTTTTTAATAAATTTTACTAATTAGTCTAAGAAATTTAATACTAGCACATTTCCAAAAATAAGTCTTTTTACTTTATTTTTGTTGAATTTTTTACTTTTCATACTCAGCTATTAAATTTGGACTAGTTTTTGTCAATAAAAATTTTTTGAATGTCAGAGTTTTACGAACATTACCCAAATGTAACATTCATCATATCAAATGGGAGTGTTAATTTGGGAGAAAATTAATTACCTCTTTGCTTCAGGAATTCCGGTGGCCGGGGCATAACAATTAAATTTAGCAGAGCGAATAGCATGAACAAGGGAATCCACAGCAACAGGAGCGGTTTTAAAGGAAGGAAAGGACGAGGAATCCCCAAGGCCCAGATGAATGGTGGGCCTCTTATCACCTCCGTGGAGATTCTCCATTATCGTGGCTAAAACCCCTCTCACTGTGAATTTGGAGGCGGAGTCCAGGGCTTTGTTCCCCTGAAATCCCCATTTTACCAAATCATTCTTCATCTAATGTAGGAGGAGGAGGAGGAGGATCCGGATGAATTTGGGTTTTGAAGATGGTGTTTGTTTTAAGTAATTAAGCTTATTATAGTCGCCGGTGCATGTTGAGCCCAGCGGAAGCGACAAAGGTTGTGTGCCTTTTTGTGTACGTGGGACTTTGTGCGTTTGCGTGAGAGACAAAAGATCTGAGTCAGAGTTATATTCATGTACAACCTCCATCCCTTAATATAAATACACTAGCTATAACCCGTGCCTGAAGGCACGGTGTAACGAAAAATTAAATTAAAATTTAAAAAATATTACATTATCTAAAGACACATATCACCACAACAATTAATACATACTCAATCATTAATACATATCCAACCACCAAAACATCGAGCTAGTCGGTACTAATTTCAAGAAATTTCGGCAAAATTTTTTTTAAAAATAAATATCCAGAAAATTTTAAATCTGTCTACAAAACTTACAATAGTCATTACATATCCAAACCACAAAAAAAATTATCATTTCATACCCAAAATCATCATAACCATGTATAATTAGTTAACTTTATAAAATACGGAACACACAATCATCAACACATATCTAACCACCAAAACATCAAGCTAGTCGCTACTAATTTCAAAAAATTTGACAGAATTTCCTTTAAAAATAGATATCCAGACAAATATAAACATGTCTATAAAACTTACAATCATCCACACATATCCAAACCACCAAAAAAATCATCATTCCATACCCAAAATAATCATAACCATGCATAATTAGTTAAATTTATAAAATACGAAACACAAAAAAATACATATATGAAGAAATTAATACATACTCAATCATCAACACATCCAACCACCAAAATATCAAGCTAGTCGCTACTAATTTCAAGAAATTTCGGCAGAGTTTCCTTTAAAAATAGATATCCAAAAAAATCTAAACATGTTTACAAAACTGCAATCATCCATACATATCCAAACCACCATAAAAACCATCATTCCATACCCAAAATCATCATAACCATGTATAATTAGCTAACTTTACAAAAGACGAAACACAATGAATACATACATGCAGAAAATAGAGAAACAACATGTTGAGTATAAGACCCTTTACTTTACAGCTTACACCATGTATCCTTCAATATATACCTGAAAATATTTGAAATTTAAAAATTATCGAAATATGTGAGTCAAAATTAAACAATTATAAATCTGAAACATAATGAGAACACATATTTGTATGTAGGGGGAATGAGAGAGAGCTCTGTGTGTGTGGTAGAATAGATAGAGGGTTTGAAATTTGAATAAACTGGAATGAGAGAGAGCAGTTGACGTAAACTTGATGTGACATTTGTCTATTTTCTCTCTCCGCTCTGTTTTATATTATAGATTTAAAGAAATATTTTTATCCCTTAATATAAATTATTTGAGAATTTTAAATAAATATTAAATATTTAATTTTTAATATTATTTTAAATATTAAATCTAATTTTAGTTATCTTACAAAATATAATAAATAACACACTTTTTTTTAATATAAGGATAATATAAATAATTGATATTATATTTAATGTTATATAATTATTTTTTTAATATTTGTACACAATTCTAAAATAACTTATATTAAGAGAGGGAGGGAATATAAATTACACTAGTACAGTAAAATCCCTATTTAAAATTGTAATATGTTATAGAATTTTTAAGTCCCGTATTGAGAAAAATACCTCTATATAGTAATAATTATATATATATAAGAGACAATATTAATTTTAAAAGACTACTTTTTTAATAAAAGACTACATTTCATATAAAGAACTATATTTTTTTATTAAAGACTACATTTCTTATAAAAGACCACATTTTCCTATAAAAGACTACATTTCCTATAAAAGACTACATTTTTCTAGTTTGAAAATCTAAATAATTTATGTTTTCTTTAATTTTTGTTATAGAATCTATATTTTTGTTAAAGTGGATATTTTTGAGTTTTCAAAAAATATTTTATACTAATACTTCTATTTAATAATAACCTCTCAATTAGAATACAAATAATTTAGTTCTAAGTCTATTCTTAAATAAAAATTTTACTGTACTAGTCTACTATTAGTGTACAAACCAAGTGTTGGTATGCTAGACGACCAAGATCCATTTATTTTGGGTCATACAAAATGATTCGGTTCCAATATAAATGGCGTCATGGTGCGCAACCACAAAATTACTTTCTTCTTCTAACTAAAATACTAAATTTCTTGTTTATGAGTTCAGAAAATATTTTTATTTTTAAATTATATTATTATTATATATTAATATAATAATTTATTTTGAAAATTTACTTTAGTTAATATAAAAAATTTAAACTTTAAGCCAAAAATAAAATTAATTTTATCTCTAAATTCCTTTCCTTTATTCATAAAAAAAACTCACATTTGAAAGAAATTTTAATTATTTTTTATTCCCTTGTAAATTTATTTTAAAAAACTTGCGAACACAGTATAATTCAATAAAAGACGACGGTTTAATAAGGGTAGGCTAAGTATTACAGGAACAATGTTTTGAATTAAACCGGCTCGGAACTGCCGGTTCAAATGGTTAAATCAACAATCGATTAGTAAAAAACGAACTGAAACCCTTCAAAAACTGTTAAAGCCGGCAAACCAATGGCCGAGTCACAGTTTCATTCGGTTTGTAGCTTTGTTATATATATAAAAAAAATTATCTAAATTAAATGATGCTCTCTCTCCACCATGAGTCCTGACTCTTTAATTTGTTGCAGTTATGGAAAAGAGATTATGGGAGATAAAGAGCTAAGAATAAATACATGAGCTCCAAACTGCATTTGAATCGGAGGAATGAAATGAAATCAGAATGATTTATTTTATTTTAGTTTGAATGAGTTATTTCATGTCCTCCCTCCCGACTCAATAATAAAAAAAATTACTCATAAGATTTTGGTCATAAAATTTCGGGTAAAAATATTAAATTTCAGTCGAAAATAGTAAAAAAATAATAATTAATGATTCAATTTATTCCAATCGCACCCAAACACAATTTTTTTTATTTCATAAAATTGTATTATTTTATTTTACCTTTATTACTTCAATCCAAACATAATATTAATTCCAAGACAAATCCAAGTGCTCTCTATATGTCCCTCTACATATGTATATATGCATGGTATAAACATCTCTTGAGCACTCTCTCTCTCTCTCTAAAGTATAATTACGAGTACCCTCATATATTGTTAATGCTTCCTGCATAGGCAAACTAGGGTAGGGGAGGGGAGGGGAGGGGAGGGGGGTTGAGGAGGTCATATGACCCACCAATCTTGTAATCTAAAATGTGTTAATATTAATTAAATTTGATATTTGTTATCAGATAATATTAATTTATTTGTTTTTTATGTCTTTTCACCTATAATAAATTAACAATATTACTATAAGATAAAATAATATTAAATAAGTTTGATAATTAATTAATTAATATTACACTCATTTGTCTAACTGACTTAATCATACATTTATATCAATTTTTTTGTAAATGAGAATAACTTAATTCATTTTCTTGCTTTGAGTGGCTACTCTCAGTTGTCTCCAAAGAAGATGATCAGAACCACAATATAAAGTTTTGAATATATAATATTATAATTTATCTATAAAAGTAGCTAACCAGTTGACTAAAAAATTCAAAATCTAATTAATAGTCTCATAGTTCGGGAGAAATTAATATATATATATATATATATATATATATATATATATACACACACACACACACACACATTTAAAGTTATTAGACTAACAACTTATAGGTTTACAATGATTAGAATAGAATGTTATGAAATACTATAATTGGACAAAATAAATTTAAAAGAAGCACTACAAACGTTAATAAATAATTTTTTTTATTGATGTATTTTGACCCTCCTCTAAAAATATTATGTTTCTGCCATTGACTTCCTGTACTCATTTCTATATGGGAGAGTTTCTGACCGTTGAGTCACCATTTTGTTGTCATGTGCAGATCACATTTATCTTACGACGTTGATACATAGAGAGATACAAGAAAATAGATGAGAGAGCTTTTCACCAGAAAAATTCTGATGAAATAGGCAAATTTAGTCTCACAGAGGTAAATGTTAGGAATCAATCAAGGGATGAGAGAATAAAAAATGGTATGTGTGTCATTAGTTGTAAGTGCCTTCGGGGATCCTGTGGTTTTTTTATTTCCTATTTCCTAATACTATTTCAATTTTATTATTAGCTTTCTAATATTATTTTCAGTTGTTTTCTTATTATTGTTTAACACTTTTGCTATAATTATTATACATGCATGACACTTAACATTGAGATACATGCATATGAAGTTATTATTTATTGGAAAAAATAACATGTCCAATCGCCTCTTCAACCACTGTGAGATACTCAAATAGGTGAGTACATAGGTCAACAAACATTCTTTTCATTCTTCAAATTTGTAACATCTTTCTCACTCTTCAAATTTATAATTAAAAGCTAAAAACATTTATTACGCTTGATGAGTTTGACGTATAACTCATTAAATTGAAAAGATTAATGAGACACAAAATATAAAAGTAGCAAATAATGCTCTTCAAATTGTCACGTAGGTTAATAACATCAATTTGAAGATTTTGTTTTGCTACTACTCTTGGAGATGCTCTAACTAGGAGTAATTATGGTGTTGTTTCAAATAAAAACCGCATCGATGCAATTGCCTAAATTAAAAATCTTAACATGAAATTGTTTGAATTGGTGCGATGCAATTTTAAATAGTGCAGTTTCGGCTCTAAAACCATTTGAAAAAAAAACATGTCATACTTTTCAAATTCTAAGTAAATCTCAAAAATATTGTTGATTTGGTGTTGTAAATAATATCTAACTACAAAAAGTTAAATTCTTGAAAACTAATCACCAATTAATTCAAAACTTTGAATCCCTCAAATTGAAAAGTTAAAGTTTAATTAGTACGTACCATACAAATTTTAAAGATGCATATATTACTCCAATACAACTGATGTTTCAAACTTTTAGGGGCTGTTTGTTTAGAACTTAATGGGTCTGAATGGCTGAATCGGTAAGTGGCTGAATCATTAAGTGCGTTTGTTTTGAAAAAAAATCGTCTGAATGGCTGAATCGGTCAGATGCGTTGGCTGAATGGTTAATGCCAAATTTTTGGTCTGAATGGCTGAATGGTTGGCTGAATGAAGTAAAAAAAATTAAAAATAATACTAAAAATAATAAAAAAAATATTAACTATTATATTATGTAATATTAAATAAATTTACAACAACTTTGAATTTTTTCAGAGGGGTAAAATATTAAAAATATGTCATTCAGATCTTTAAGATATGTCAGTTATCAAACAGTTTTTTTCATTCAGATTCAGCTCATTCAGATTCAGATTCAGATTCATTCAATTTTTATCAAACACCCCCTTAGTCTTAAATCATACAAAATTACATATTTTAAAATTAAATTTATAACTATATTTGAATAGAACTTAAACAACTCTAAAACATATATAAAAACTTGAGAAATATTAAAAAAATTAGAACCATAATAATTTTACTCTCTTTTATGTATAACCATAATAATTTTTACATAACCTTCGTTTCATATATTTGATCGTTATTGACTTTTTCACTCTAAGTAATTAATATGTTAACGGTACGTGATAGTAGTGTTATTAAAAAAATAATTAGGATTGATCATATTTGTTAATGGTCATAATCACTTGAGTGGAAACTTTTTTGGTACACAGTTTCATTTCAAAGCATTAATTCAATCAATCAATTCAATATATATATATATATATATATATATATATATATATATATATATATATATATATATATTATCTTAGGATAAGTTAATTACAATAGTACTATTATTATTAAGTAGTAAGATCTCAGAAAGTCCTCTTTCAGTAGATGACGAGGGAGTCTAAATCTTTATTGTTTCTTGGCTGGCAATGGCATTCCTTTCGCAGAACGCTTTTACCCTCCCGAGGCCTTCACCAAGAGATGACGGCTCAATGGCGAAAGTTACACGCAGCCAATTCTTAAGTCCTACGGCAATGCCTGAGAAAATAATTTAAGCAGAAATCAATTACGCCTTTTGTAACTCAATCATTGACACAGCAATAAGAGAATTAACTGATAACATGATGCATGGTTATGTTGTTATGACTTATGAATGCTCGACTGCTGTGAGGATAGGATGCTAGTAACAATAAAACTAACTTCAAGGTTAATAAGAGAAAATTGAGTTTATACCAGAGACTCAAGTCTTCCATTAAATATTCTTACCTGGACTAAGCCAGCTTTACACAGAAGTCCACATCATCACTAATGTCCTCCAGTAGAGAGAGATTTAGTTTCACCTAAAATGTACGTACATTTCCTGTGATGAGAAAACTTAAATTACAAAAGATCGATTGAATCCTAGTTAATTCTTCTGCCCTTACCATCATAAACATAGATCCTTCAGGTTTGCTTGGACAAGTCATGCAAGTAATCTCCTTGATTCTATCGTAATCAATCTCTGCAGCTTCGCTCAGTGTATTGATAATTTTTAAAAAGAAATCCTCTTTTGCATTCCCAAGAATTTGAGGAAGTGCACCCTGATGGATGGCACAAAAGCTAAAATTCAGGTTTCCATTAGGAAAGAAAAAAAACAGAAGAAAGTAGTGTAGTATGTGCAAAATATCGCCCTCTAAACCTTAAGGTTCAGATATTATAATCAAAACGATATCAGCACATCCAGAGTGACAGAATAACCTAAGCTAGCTCTGATGTTATCATCTTTTGAAGGCATAGGTCTAAGATATTATATTAAATGATAATGCATTATTGGGTTGTCCATTGCATAATCCATATTACAGTACATAAAAGTTATTGTTACCTTACTGTATGATACACTTGTAGTGTACTGCCTATGTTCTATAACCAATGTGAGAAATATATTCCATTCCGCATTTCAGCGAATGAGACAATTTAAAAACAGTAATATGCCAGTTCTAGTAGCATTTTAAAGATAGATAACTTAAAGACTATATCACAACCTCTTTTAGGTGTTACTGAAAAACTAAAGATTCAGGCACCTGAATGAAGGTTGCAGGATCTGGGGAGATATTAAGAATTTCCTTGATGCAATTTACAATCTGAAAGAAGAAACACAAACTTAAGTTTTTCATCGTGATGCTAGGAGCATCATACTACTATTAGTGGATAAATAATCAGAAGCGTGTGTAAATTTAGGATCACGCTGTATTTTCTATAGAACAAGATACATATTAGAATCAGATGGCATCCCCGCTTACCCTAAACTCTAATTTCATCTAGACATAGTAATTAATAACAATTACAAGTAACTTAGTCGAGAGGTGAGGTGGCAGGGGTGGGGTGTGGGTAGGGGGGGGGGAGTTTGATCCTAATTAACAAAAACTCATTGTAATGAGCTCACATTTATGATATACTAATATGCATGCATAATGTTCTCACTCGAGGGGAAATATGGAGTAAAAAAAATAATATGAGAGAGAGAGAGATGACCCCATATTCTTTGAGAATGCCATTGGAATCATTGGTGACAAGCCAACCAAGTCGCCAACCAGGAACAATCCACCTCTTCGATATAGACCCTAATGTAATGATAGGCGCAATTGATCCAAAGACTCCCATAGGCACAAATGGATTACTCCCAAATACAAGATGATCATAAACTTCATCAGCAATCACTAACATTCCAAGCTTCCTCGCAGTGTCAGCAACCTAAGCATCACACAAAAGCTAATATAACAACCCATGCATGTAACTGCAAAAGTATATGCACTTACAACACATAAATTAAAAATAAACCTTCTTTAGATGTTGATATGTGTAGACATTCCCACAAGGATTTCCAGGGTTGATAACAACCATAGCAACAGTATTCTCATCTGCAAGATCTTCAACTGCATCAAGATCAACCTCCCAACCTTTATCCGGAAGAAGATCAAAGTGCCGAACTTCAAGGTGGCCAAATGCAGCACGTGCTTCATAGAATGGGAATCCTGGTCTTGGAAATAGAATGTTTGCATTGGGGCGAGCAAGAGCCGTTAAAATGACTTCAATAGCTTGTGTGCATCCGACTGTCACGTAAACAACATCTGGAGATAACTTATTTGGAAGATCTTTAGAGAGGTACTCTGCAATGGTGCTATTTGAAATATAAAGATGCCGTCAGAGGTTGAACAGATGAAACATAGTCTAGACGCCATAACTAAGCATGCATACTGATTTATCATTTTCACTGAAAGAGATTTTCTTACTCTCCTGATGATATCCTACAAGCTAATTTTAAGTATTATAGGTTCTATACTTTAGTCTGCAAATATACCTAGATCCCAAAATTTTCAATGATTCTCCATCAAAAGACAAATCTCAAAATCTTGAAATCAAAGCTTAGTCTGAATGCAGATCTAGTTGCTTAAAGTGCATTGATAGATAAGGCTAGTAAAATTCATTAGACTAACTAGATAAGCTCTTCCATTTCCTTTGTTGCCAAGACTAGGCCGATGTTTGACAAATAATAAGTACCATGCCCTCCTTGAACTACAGGTTTTCTTTGGTGAGCTCCAAGATACTCTTATATGACTAGCTAGTTACCCGTCCCCAAACTCATTACTATCTAGCATTAAGACATCCAAGAGACCTAGCTATAGTACATTATTTAGTAAACTAAAAGACACTGTACGTGCCATATTAATTAAAATTTCTGTGCGTGGGATCAGCACTGATGCTTGGTGTGGGACTACTATGAGTTGCCCCATGGAATAAATGTGCTTGTGAAGGGAGAGAGAAAAACTGTTGAGGGTAAGAGTCTTAGGCATGGCTTTGCAAAAAGATAGTCTGGAAACTTTAGATAGAGCGGAGGGCTGTCAGCTTTGGTGGAATAACTAAAACTTTTCTTATATTGCAAGAACATACAATAAATTAAGAATCAAATCAAAGTATGCATATTAACTGAATTATTTGTTCATATTTTTTAGGGTTTATTTCAACATTACAACATGGGAGATGAGAATCTTTACCAACTTTGAGGTTGTGGGCCCATGTGCAAAATTAGGGTTCACATGACCTAATTGAATTAAATGCACAATTAGGGTTCCACGACCTCATTAAATGTGCAAATTGGGGTTCGCATAACCAAATTTAATAAAGACGGAAAAGTCAGAAATAAATGTGCTAGACCCAGGAGAAGCCTCCACGCGTCCCGAGGCAAAAGACTCGTGGAGGCGGCTCGTTTTGGGAATTGATTGAGGGATTGGATTGATGGCTAGAAGGACAGGGCAATATGGGCATTATTCTAATGACTAAAGGGTATTTCCGAAAATTCCCTGAAGGCATGTGCCTTGCACATGACTACTTTCCAGAAAACCCTATAAATACCCATTCCATTCCATTGAGAAGGGGACTTCTCTTCAGGACTAAAGACTTGGACTCTTGGAAGATCAATGAACCCTTTTGGTGACTTAAAGGCTTGGAGATTCCACCTAAAAGCACTAAAGGGGTTTGAGCATTCTCTCAACTCGAAGGACTGAAGACTTGGACTCTCAGAAGATCAAAAGGACCCTTTTTGGTGACTTAAAGGCTCGGAGATTCCACCTAAAAGCACTAGAAAGGGGTTTGAACATTCTCTCAACTCGAAGGACTCAAGAAGAAGGCTCTTGGAATCCCTGTTACCCTAACACGGTTCCCGGATTCTAGGAGTTCTGTCACGCGTCGTTGGAGTAATCGCCCACCTGTCGTTCTCCCCTCTTCAATTAATCAATCAATTACGTACTTTTCGTGGATTTCTCTCCTCCTCAGCCAACACGAAACCCTAACCCTAGCAAGGTACGATTTCCTTGCCCACATTCTTTTGGCGACTCTGCTGGGGAGGTGTAGAATTCTTGAAGGGTATGCCCACAACTCGAAGTGAGAGAACTACAAGAAGAGTTGTTTCACCAACAAATAGCATTACCTCACCGGATCCAGTTCCAAGGCAAGCAACTTAAGCTTTCCAAAACGCAAATCTGGATTTTGACCAACCACTTATTGAAGACGCTTCAGAAGGAAGTTCGACATCACCACATATGGCCAATCAACAACAAACCAACGTAGGAAGGCAAGGTGAGGATGCAAGTGGAGAGCAAGCAAATGTTGTGCAACTGGAGATGCTCACGGCGTTGAAGGAAGCACGAGAAGGACAAGGGATGATGATGACTATGATGCTGGAAATGCATAGGAAGCAAGAGAAAATTGGGAATTTCTGCCAGCAGTTGATGCAGATCCCTACCTTCAAGGCCATGTTCCCAGGCAGTTCGCAGAGAGAACAAGCAGGAGTGGATGACAACAACAATGGGAGCAACAAAAAAGAGAACCAGATTGTACCTCCATTGACGAAAAGTCAATCGATTCCAATAATCAACTTAAAGCCCCAGAACAGTGGTGATATGCCACAACCTATGTTTGAAGCAAGCCAACCTCAGACAAAAATCATCCCAACTGCTCTCCCAGTATTTTCACAGGTGCAGATGCCAACCGTCCCAATCCATGTCCAGCGTGTGAGCCAGCAATTGCCACTAGTGCCAGCTTTACACGATGCAAGTGTGCATCAACCATACACACCGCCGGTACAACAGTATATCACAACACCCCAGAGAGTTCATGCCACGAGCCAGTACGTGACGAAGGATGATATGATCGATGTGATCAATGAACTTCGCAGGCAGACATCCCGACCCTCGGAGTTAGACTTTACTCCACCTTACCCGGCACACATTAGGAGACAACCTTACCCGACAAGGTATATTGAGCATCCCCCACAATTTCTAAAATACAACGGAGAGAAAGGAAATGCCAGGGAGCATATTGCCATGTTTGTAGAGTCGATATCTCCGTGGCTAGGATATGATGAAGTGACCAACCACAACTTGTTAATGCGGGAATTCAACAAGACTTTGACGGATAGTGCCTTCAGTTGGTACTATAATTTGGAGAAGGGGTCAGTCCATGATTGGGATGACCTAAAATTACAATTTTTAAAGAAGTTTTTCTATGTGCAGAAATAGGTAACCATTGTAGAGCTCACGCGGTTTAAGCATAAGCTGAATGAGGAGCTGTCAGATTACATTGACAGGTTTAGGGCCTAAGCACAGAAGTGTGTAGAACCAATTGAAGAAAAAAACTTGGTTAGCATATGCAACAATGGTGCTTTAGACTCCTTCAAGCCCCACCTCATTACCAAGGCGTGTGATTCATTTGCGAATCTCTCATCTTTTGCACAAGACTTGGGGGGAATCATGACATTCCCCACCAGTCATGTGATGGATACATGGAAGAGCAAGAGGACAGCAATTGTGGCTTTGGTGGATTCTCAGTCAAAACCACAAGGGGGCAAGAGGGAGAAGAATGAGAAATTTGAACGAAGTAAAGAAAAACATGGGAACAAGTATACCACAATGCCAGTTCCGAAGGCTATCACATGCAACGAGAAGGCGTTCAGGAGCCTGTACGAATAATGGGTCGAGCACGGAGTGGTGAAACCTCCAAGGCCCCGGTCGGTTGTAACTGAAGAAATGAAAAGAAGATCAGACTTCTGTGTATACCACCAATACGCAGGGCATTCCACTATGGACTGTTACAGTCTACGGAGGATATACCATGAGAAATTGGCGACCGGGGAGATTGAACTAGGAGAAGAAACGTGCAACACCATCACTCATGGTGAAGTCCCGAAAGTCAAGAACTCAAATATTGGCTTTACGTACCATCAAACAAACTCTAAACTACAGATGAATTAAAAATCCACCCAAGATGGTGGTCCACCAAAAATGGTGGTTTAAGTCCTCAGGAATATCCCTTGCCAAGTAAATTGGATGACCAAGGGAGGAGGCACAAGAATTAACGACTAAAAAAAAAAACCCACCCAAGATAGTGGTCCACTCTAAACGGTGGTCAAGTCCTCGTAGACTGCACTTGCCAATAAATTGGACGACCCAAGTGACGAGGCACCCAATTTCAAGTCCTCATAGACTACACTTGCCCAAATATTGGACGACCCAAGTGACGAGGCACCCATTTTTAAGTCCTCGTAGACTGCACTTGCCAAGAAATTGGACGACCTGAGTATTACACTTTATCATCAAAAGTGAATGAGACACCTGAGTATAAGCCCTCAACCCCGAAAAAGTTACACTTTATCTCTAAAAGTGGTGAACGTTATGCTTTCACCGACAAAAGCAAGATTTATTATATGAAACGTTATGCTTTTCGTTAAAAGTAATTTTATTATCAATAAATTGACAAACTTTCACTTATACGTGAATATTTTTCTTAAATTTCTTAAAAAAAAGAAGTTTTTTGGAGGAGCAACTACTATTTTGATCACAATTTTTTACTCGTTTGGAGTTTCGGGGCCCATAATATATCAAAATGAAGCTAGCGAGGAGCCCTACAGAGTCATCATGGCCGAACCCTAGGTGGACGAACCCTACAATTTTTTTTTCAGGACTCCCCAATCTTTCTGACATTGTTTCTTCTCCTTTTCAGGTGTTTTGAAGCTTTACTCTTGGACAACCAAGGAGGCCCCGTTTCTCATTGATTGGGAAAGAGCTCCCCACCTTTGGTCTTTTCGTCATCTTTTGGAAGCAAGTCCAAACTTATGCCCGTACAACTTTTTCCCCATCATAGAAGGAAGGCTTGAATCTATATCCAACAGCCTGTTGAACATTCTGCAGGCTTGAGAACAACCAAGGAGGCCCCGTTTCTCATTGATTGGGAAAGGGATCCCCTTCTTTGGCCTTTTCGCCATCTTTTGGAAGCAAGTCCAAACTTATGTCCGTATAACTTTTTCTCCATCCTAGAAGAAAGGCTTGATTCTATATCTAACGGCTTGTGGAAGTTGGGATGACTTTTTGTCTGATTCATCTACCCATATTCAAGAATAGCAACATTGGATCGACTAACTACTTGGGAATGCTGATTATGTGGATAGCTGACATTCTTCTTGCATCCAGCTAATTGTCTATCTCGGATTGTACCATGTCGTTGGGAAGTGTGTTCATTACCTTTGAATTATATGAGACCATGTAGATTTCGGTTGAATCCATTTCTAGTAGAATCTTTGGTGTCCCATCATCTCTTCGTGGAATAACTGGTCCGTTCTCCACAACCCACCATTCCCAAGGATCTCTTTTCAGATAAATCCTCATTCGAAACTTTCAGAAGTTGTAATTTTTGGTTCCGAACAGCAAAGGGGGTCTATTGGTTGATTGTCCTTCTTGATTGTTGTTCCCGAACTGTGCCATGTCAGAATCTTTCCCTACAAATCACCTTTAAAACCAAGATAAGTAGAGCCAAGCTTTGATACCAAATAAAATTTATCTAGGTACACTTAGAAGGGGGGTTGAATAAGTGTGAGAGCAATCTATGACCAACTTTTAAACTTTAAAATAAACTATTAATTTCAGGCTACTATAATGATTGAAATCAGCTTATTGAATTAATATAGCCTATTAAAGAAAATATCCTATTGAATTTATATCTTAAGTAAAATATTTGATGTTAAAGAATTATCTTAATATAATGCAAGTATTCAAATTTTAATAATTAAGATAATTAAAATGGCTTAAATAAAGCAAATAATAAAATCAACACCAAGATTTTTTACGTGGTTCAGCTATTACTCTCTATAATAATAGCATAGTCCACGTCTAATACCAACTAGTATTGGAGACTCACTTTATTTATTTCTTTATAAATAAATACAGATTACAAAACAGATTCTAACAAGAATATTAATTCCTCTTGAGCTCTCTTGCTCCTTGTGCACCTATGCACTCTTCAAGCACATTTGCTTACTTGAACCTGTTTGTAAACTTTTTCTCTAATCCACTAGGATTAACACCTTTAGACTACACTTAGTCTAAACAGAAAATTCAATACAAATATAGAGGTCTATGATCAATGCAAGAATAATCAATTTAACAATTAAAGGCTCAACTACATGCAATGGTCAATTAGCACAAAATAAATAAACAATTAATTTCTTACCAAATACCAGCTCAAATAATATCAGAAAATTAATTGCTTAGCTTCTCCCATGTTGCACTTGACAAAATCAATTTGCTCGATAATCACAGTAATAAGTGCAAAGAATATTTTCGTGTGTTGTGTATTTCTATGCTTGAGAAAACTGATTTATAGTGCACATTATATTACCGTTTGAACTAAAGATAAGTCACGTTTGTTCAAGTCAATTGGTATAAGGATAACAAATATTGCAACGGTAATAAAGTTGATATCTATCCTCTAGCAGAAATAACTTCTTTGACTTAATCTCTCTCAAACATTAAGTAACGTGTAGAAGTGAAGTACATCAATTACTTATCCTTTCCAAAACACACGGTTTCCAATGAAAACATAATTACCCCTTCCTTGAAAAATGTAGATATCAAATCACCAAGAGAAAACTTGTAACTCATATCCACGTGTAACATCTTCCAAACAAATACAGCTAGTATATAGGTAGAATGATTACTGAGGAAACCACTCATGCAACAACTCATAAACCACTTAACTACTGTTATAGGAAATCATGTATATCCACGTGTACCAGTAACTAAAAAGGTCCAAGATATATCAATAAGTTTCTAAGCATATAAATATTATATCAAATCTCTTTTTAGAAAAACCTTTTATTTTTAAAAACATTTTCATTTAAGACCTGTAATAAGAATGCACATAATAATATGTCCTAGAGCCTTTAAGTGAAAAATCAATTATTATGCAATTAATCTTACATTTGTTTTCCTAGAAAAGAGAAAATCCTTCAAATTCTTGAATATCCAATCAAAGCTCTTTATCACCAAAATACCTGAAATACCATAAAACAATTTAGTACTTGAACATTTCATCATCAAAACATAAGGATGGAATATGACAAAGTCAACATAATTATTTGTGGTGAGATAATTTGAGTGTTTTCTCAAATTAGAATATTTTTGTATTCTCTTAATGGTGAATTTTTCAGAGATCGTCCCATAATTTAACCTATTAATTTTAAAAGTTTTTCACATAAAATCTTAATGTATTATGTTTGATTATTTTTATCTCGTTATTTTTTACAGTAATTATTATTTTGATAAAATTACAAATTTAATCTATCTTGTATGTATTGATATTTTGACTATTTAATTTATCAAAAGACAATATTCTTTGAGAGGTCATTTTTCCCAACATATTTATAGCCACATAATGACGATACCCATTTCTGTGCCTTTTCTGTTCAATGGTAAAATAGCAACAAAAATGTACAGCTCATCTAGTGAAGTAAGGTGTGACAATACAAGTTATAAAGCATGAGTTAACCCAAATTTAACTAGAACAATTTAAAATTATATTTTTGAAATAAAAAAGTGGTCCAAACTGAATAAGTATTTTATACCATTATTAAATGCCCATATCAATTTATACAAAATCCCAAATCATATTATAATTAACTGTTCAAGTATCAAGTATAACGTTAATGAAAGCCCAAATCTCCTATTAGCATACATTTTAGGAACAATTACATTTTAAAGTACTTTTAAAAATATAATTACAAAAAAAGTGCACTCATTAAATATTTACACAATTAATATATTTAAAATTTTATTTTTATTATTAGTACATATTTATACTTCCTTTTATTGATTTAAATTTCAGATGACATGGCAATTCAGTTTTTTTTAAAAAAAAACTGAATTTGCGTTTTTCCGGGGATTGCGTTCATTTTAAATTTTTTTTTGTTCCGTATGTAGTTTATTTTCTCTTGGAAACCCTTATTCGGTGTTTTGTTCACTTTCTAGTAAACCCTTATCATTCTTCTTCTTTGTGTTCTTGTTGATTTTCGGGTAGATTATTGTCGTCGGCGTTTGATTTTTTCTTCGTATTTGTCGTATTTTGTTTCAGATCGTGTTATTCTTAGGTTTTTTTGGTTTGTTGCTATTTATCGGTACTACATTTTCTGATTTCTTTCTATAATTTTTCGTGATGGTCTCTACGAGGAAGAGCATGGAGGGAATGGGGGTTAAGAAGCCGGATAGGAAGAGGAAAAGAGTTCTACAAGATCAGTTTTTAGAGGATTCGAAATTGTCTTTAATAGTGAAGGATACTTCTCCAAAGTCTTCTAAACAGGGGAAGAGTTTTTTGTTGAAACCAGATGTTGATATTAAGAATATTGGGAAACATTCGAAGAAGAAGGCGAAATCAATGGTGTGTATTGATTCTGATTTTGAAGGTTCTGATATAAAAGTTGTTAAAAAACATAAAGCCGAGGCTCATAGCCGGAAAATGGTTCATCGTCAGAAACATTTGAAGGTTTGTTATTTTATTTTTTTTAAGAATTTTATATTTTAGTTGTTTTTTTTAGTGTTTTTATTTTCTGCATGGTGGTATTTTGGTTTGTATTGTTGTTTTTTTTGTTGTTTAGTAGTTTTATGGATGTTGAAGAAGTTGTTATTTTTTAATTTATATTTTGTTGGTAACTTGCTATTTTATTTTTTGTTTACACTACTGAAATTATTGGAAACTTTTGATTCTATATTTGTTAACTTGTAGTTTATTTCAGTAGAAGATACATATGAATTGTTATTTGGTTACCATTTATTATATGTTTGGAAACTGATTTATGTATTAGTTGTTGAAATGTATTAGAGTTTGTGTTGTTAAAACTGATCTGTCATTATAGTTTTTGTTGTTTTAAGGATTGTTCAAATTGTTATTGTTTAAATAAATGTTTTTATTCTTTTTGAGTATTAGATAATATTAGATATTTTTTTGGTTTTAAATTTAAATATTTGTTATTATTTAGATTTATAATATGCTGGTAACTAGATATTTGTTTTTTTGTTACCAATATTGAAAGGATTGGAAACTGTTGATACCATTATTGTTCATATGTATTTTATTTCAATATAAGTAACCTGATAATTGTTAGTTGGTTACCTTATTCTATATGTTTGGAAAATAATTTTTTGTAATAGTTGTTACAATGTATAATGGTTCATTAAAGTTTGTGTTGTTTTAAGGATTGTTCAAAATCTTCTTGTTCATTCTATAGTTTTTGATTTAAAGTTTTAATTTAGTTTTTTAATTTGGTTATTGTGTTTTTAATGTAAGTTTCTGCATTTTCAGATCTGGGATTTATTCTACGAGGAGCGTAACAGGAATTTTTTAGCAAAAATAATTTATTGGTGTGATATGGAGGTACCAACTATTATCAAAAACAAATTGACTGAGGTACAACTGAAAAAGTTTAAGTTGTCATGTTTTGGTACATTTTTAGAGTTTGGACAACCACAAATGTTTTCCCAGATTATTCACCAGGCCTTGATTAGAGAAGTTTATCAAAGGGATGATGGGGAGTTGTGGTTTTTGTTTGGTGAGAAAAGGGTTAGGTTTGGATTGCCCGAATTTTGTTTGATATCTGCTCTGAAGTGGCAAGGAAATGAAAATATTGATAGTTTTAAGGGGATTCAAAATCTGTTTGTGGATAAGTTTTTTGGTGATGAGGTTGTCACCCGTTCTACTATCGGCAAAATATATAGGAGTGTTGTTTTTGATGATGATGACGAGGCAGTGAGGATGTCTATTATTTTATTGGTTTTTAATTTCATTCTAGCTTCCGTTTCTGACAATTATATTGATGAAACTTTGTTCAACTTTTTATCTTATGGGGATATTGAAAGTTATCCGTGGGGTAAATTTGCATTTCAACAGACAAAAAATTCATTATCCATTGCAGTCAAGGGTCATGTAAAGAAGGATAAGCACGGTGGGGTGATCTACAATGTTTATAGTGATGGTCATTGTAAATCTTACAAACTTAATGGATTGCCTTATGTGTTTCAAGTTTTTTTGTTTGAAACAATACCTACTTTGAAAATCAGAGGATTTTGTGTTGATGACCATCCTGCAGAGTTTAGATTATTTTGATGGAGGGAGTTAGGAAAGCCTCCCAAAAATGAGAAATTGAATGACCTTGTATTTGGATCTGGTCAGGTACGTTGGTTTCCAGTTGCTTTATATTTGGTTTCCATTCATATTTTATTTTGGTTTCTGTTAATTTTTTTTTTGTATTGTTTTGCTTATGTTTTATATGTAAGATTTTTGACATGGTATATTTGTTGTTTTTATTATTTTTCAGAGTATTGTTCAGAATATTGTTCCTACGGTTGATGAAAAAGTTCGGTTGGGGTTGGGTGGTTTTCATTTTTTTAGTGGAAATGATATTGCAGGCAAAATTTCTGATATTAAAGATGACTCATCGAGGAAGTTTAATGATATTGGGTTTTCTATTAATGATGTGGAAGAAGTTTTTGATAAACGGGTAAAACCTTTAGAATGTAAGATGATGGAGATGAAAAAAGATATTAAGAATTTGGGTGTTGAGTTAAAAGACCAACTGCAAGTGTTTCAAATGCAGATTTGCAGTGATGTAAAAAAGATGATTAGAAAGCTTGTATATGGTCAGTCTAGTTTTAGTAAACATAAAAATGTTACTTTTGATGATGATGATGATGATGATGATGATGATGATGATGATGATGGTGATGGTGATGGTGATGGTGATGGTGGTGTTGCTGATAATGATGATGTTGCTGATAATGATGGTTTTGTTGCTGTTGCTGATGATGATGACGAGTTGGTTGAGAACGTTGATGTAGGTAATATTAAAGGGAGTGTTGATCCTCCTGTTGGTGGTTTTGTTGGAAATCAGTTTGAGGAAGAGGATGAACAGGTTTACAATTATTTTAGTTTTTCATTTTATTTTTCATTCTTATTATGTTAATGCTTACTTCTTTTTGTTTTTTATTAACAGATTGAGAGCAATAATGTTGGTTTAAATTCTTCTGGGAAAGAGATAGTTGTTTATACTCCTAGAGGGGTTAAAATTCATGTTGAGGATGAAAAGGTTAAACATCTTTTTTAAAATGTTATTTATTTTAATGTGTTATATTTATAAATTGTTTTTGTTAACAGGTTGGGAAGATGGAAGATGTTCCTAGCTTTGACATTTTAAGTCAATCTAGTGGAAAGGAAATTGTTGTTTTTACCCCCATTGAGGTTTGTTATTATTTTTATCAGCAATTTAATTAATTTCTTGTTTTAGTTAGTTTGCTATAGTGTTTATTTTTGTAGCAATCAAAAGTTTTGTATTTTTAACTTGATATTGATCTTGTTTTTTGTGTAATGTATTTTAAAACATTACAGGGTAATAAATTCGAAGGATCAGACATTTCTATACTTGATGAGTTGGTGTTTACAACTCAGGATTTAATTCAATGTTCTGAAGTTGAAAAATCTGCTGCAAGACCAATTGGCAGGCCTGTTCGCACGGTTGCGAAGAGTGCTGTTTTGAAGAGTCCTTTTACTTCAAAGTTTGGTTCAGCTGTTTCTACCTCTTCAGATGTTGATGTTCGTCAATTACCCCCACCTCTGTCTGTATTTCCAGATATATGTATGTGTATTCCTTCGAAAGATGAAGATGTTCTTTTTGAGCAGTGGTTTAAGATTGGATTAAATAACCGGAAAAGGTAAGTATATTGGAGTTTAATATATTTTCATTATGTTTTTTAGTAGTATATAAAATAATTTCTTTGGTATTTCCATTGTTTTACTGTTTTGAAGGATTGAAAAGTTTCCTGGTAACAATGACAAAATTCAACCATCATTCAGATTTGCGTCTGTGCCAATAGATTCTAAAATGTGGTTTTACAAGCTTAAGACCCCAGGCCAGTGGCTTGATGATGATGTGAGTTTTTTTATCACCTTTTAATACATGTTTGTAAGTTTTGGTCACCTTATTGAATTATATTGGTAACTATTTCAAGATTTATTGGAAACTAATATGTTACACTATAATTTTTATTTTCCTTTGTTTAACTCTGATTGTTATTTTGTTTTTAATTTTTGTTCAGCACATCAACATATGCTTGTATTACATTCGTAAAGTGGCTAAGCACTCGAACCAAATTCAAATAAGGGTTACAACAACTGATTGTTGGTTTCATATTAAGTTGACCAATTTATTTGGGAAATATTGTAATAGTAATTGGGACAAGAATCTGTTGTTGGACTCTGGTGATATAGCAAAGTACATTCATGGGTATCTTATGGAAGTCTACACACCATGGGTTAACGTCGATTTTGTTATGTTTCCCATTCATATGTCAACTCCTGGTCATTGGTTCCTACTTGTGTTTGACGTGCATCGTAGAGTATTTGTGGTTTATAATTCTCTTCAACAGAATAGGGATGTTATGCGCACAAATATTACGGATGTGTGCGAGCCTTACATCTTTATTCTCCCCATAATCTTGTCTAGTTGCGGGTTTTGGAAGAATAGATCAGATATTGATTTCAATAGTGTTCCATACCACAACAAAGGAGAACATGATATCATTGAGCTAGAATTTGCAGAGGATATTCCGGAACAAATTGAAGGGTAAGTTTCCTATTACTTATGTGTTCAGTTTTGTATATATAATGAAGTCTGTTTTGATTTGTGTTATATATTTATTATTTTTTCAGCGATTGCGGAATGTTTACCATTTGTTATGCGGCATATTTCATTCATCAGAGGATATCTGAAATGCCAAAACCATTTCCGATACTTCAATACCGTAGGAAGCTATGTGTCAACTTGTTTAATCATGCAAGGAACAAACATTTAGTTGGATATGAATCTGACTCAGAATATCTAGGAAGATTAGCTACTGAAGACTAGTATGATTATGCATCTTGATATGGTTATCGGTTATGAAAATTTGTTATAATTATTCTGATTTGATGCGGTTATTTGTCGTGGAATGCTTTGTAATTATTATGATGGCTGAATGATGTATCAATTTTTACCAGTGGAAGTATTAGTATGTTTTGTTGTCTCGCATTGTTGTTTTTTGTTTTGTATTTAATTTTCGTACTTATATCTATTAACATTTTTATTTATGGTACAGTTGGTTTCTAAATGTTTATGTTATGGTTTTTATTTGAATTTGTATTTGTATCCAAATATTATGGATAATATATTGTAAAAAACACTAAAAAAATGTATAATGTTGTACATGTAATGTGTATTCAAACTAATGTCAATGAGATATAATTGTTGACCCATATAAATTTACGTTAGTATTTGCATTTGTAATGTCTCATAAAGTGAGTTTTTGTTTGTAAAAAAACAACATTTATATTTGGCAGTGGCAGTAATCTATGTAAAGAGAGTTACCATTTATTGTAATCATGTGTACAAAGATTAGATGGGTACAAAACCAAACACAGAGAGTAAATGACAATAAGGTGGGAGTGGAGGAAAAATATAAACAGAAACCTAATCAATGTTTCACTTACAGAATTGAATACAAACACAGAGACATAAGCTGGTATACTTCCCTAGCAAACGAAAATGTTTAGAATTGAATATGTGTCAACCGAAAATGTACAGGGAATTAGTATGGATAATTAATTTTTGTAATTGTATTTTTTTAACATGGTACAGTTGGTATCCTAATTATCATTTACAGGTAACTATTTTAGTTTTAAATAGTAACCAATATATACATAAATATGTTTTACATATTATGTTATTTGTAATTAGAACTACTAGTTTTTTTAAAGTTATTAATTAGAATAAAAATATTTTAAAAAGGGGAATCAGTCATAACAGGAAACTATATCACATTTTACATATTATTTTATGTTTTGTTTTCATTTTTTATGGTAGTGTTTGTTCACTAACAATATATATTGTTTATAATAAACAGTATTTTAGTTTTATGAAACATTTATATTAAATTAAAAATTCAATATTAATTAATTTTAGTAATTGTATAGTTTTTTAACATGGAATAGTTAGTAGCCAAAATTTAATTTAAAGGTATCTATTTTAGTTGTAGATAGTAACCAAATATTACTATTATACTTTTTTAATATGTTATAGTTAGTAGACATTATTTCATTTCCAGGAATCTATTATATTAAACATTATTTTGTGGTTTACCAAATAGTTATATTAATTAAAATTAATATATTAATTAAATTGTGTGTACTTGCAAATTTTCTTCATTGTACAATTGGTAGCCAAAATTGAATTTACAGGTAACTGTTGTAGGTTTAGGTTGTAAATAAAATATACATCAATAATTTATAATATACATTTGTTGATTTGAAGACATAATTTCTTCTTGTTAAAAAGAAATTAATGAAAAATAAACATATTTCAATATTGTGCAATATTAATTTTTATTTTTTTAATCAATAAAACGATTACAATATGAATGTATGTTGAGCAACCTCCGTAATCATCGATGAGTCTGTTATAAATTTTGTTGGTTAAAAATGAAATATATTACAACGTTTTCGGCTGCAAAATTGGTGGATTATTGCATGTTTTTTTGTTGTGACCTTTTTGTTGGCATCGTCTGCATTTATTCTGAACGGTATTTTCAGACACATGCTTGTACCTTCCAATCTTTGGTCGTCCAGCTGGTCTTCTTGTATTTGGTGGTTTGACACATATGTTTTTAATCTCGTCTGGAATATCCCAATTCTTTTTGTCGTCCAATGGCATGACAGAAGCTGAATATGTGTCCATCAAAGTTTTTTTTGAATAGTATTTTGAGCAAAAATCATAACAGCTCATATTCCGTTTGCTAATAACAGCAGCAGCGTGTGAGCAAGGCATTTCTTGGTATTGAAATTTATTGCATGTGCACGTCTTTTTTCCCATATCCACGATAAATTGCTTGGTGACATCATAAACAGTAAAAATCAACAGATTTGATGTCTCAACCTACAACAAATTTTAATAGTTTAGTTAGTATGTATATTAATTATTATTTTTTTTAAAATATATATAGAATAATTATAATTATATGTATTGTTAGTAACTTTTACAGTTTATATTGGTAACCAAGAATTCATATTGTGGTTTCATATAATTGTTAATGATATTTTTTCCAAAGATGTGCAGTAACAATTTATGGGTTTTATGGCTTACCTTAAGTTTCTTTGACTCGTTGATATTATCTTGCAATCTTCTCTCAACTGTCGTGGATAGATTTGTGAACGTTGATATTGCTGACTGTTGGTTTTTGAAATACCACCTTTGAACCATACAACGTAGGCATTCAATCATCGACGCAACTGGAAGATCTCTAATTCCCTTGATTGCATGGTTAATAGACTCAGCGGTGTTTGAAGTCATTGTTGAATACCTGCTTACAGTTCCATGGAGCCTCGTGCATTTTTCAAGCTTAACTTCTTCCTCCAGATATGTTCTTATTCTAGTATCAATTGCATCTAGTTCAGACATATGTATGTTGAATTCTTCTATAGTGTAAGCCCTACAAGCTGCGTTGTATGCTTTTTTTATCTCTTCTCCTTTCTTTTTGAATCTGTTTTTAATATTTTTCAGAATATGGTAGGTGCATGAACCGTGCATGACATCAAGATACACACAGTTAAGTCCCTTGATAATTGCTTCATGTCTGTCTGAAACGATGCATTGTCCTTCTCTAACACCACAAACATTTCTCAAATTGATGAAAAACCATCTCCATGATGATTCATTTTCACTGTCAACAACAGCAAAAGCAATCGGTATGATGTTCCTGTTTGCATCTTGCGTGCTTGCTATGAGCAGTGTACCCCCGTAGTTTGACTGTATGAATGTCCCATCAACTGCAATGATTGGGAAACAATGTTGCCATGCTTCGATTGATGCTATTGCGAAGAAGAGATATTTGAAGCGACCATTTTTTTCCAACTCCAATGATGTGATGGATCCTGAAATGAATTTTAAAGTAAGGTAAATGTAATTATATGCAATAATTATTGTCCAGATTTGTATATATTATTATTGTGTGTATTACTTTTACTTTATAATAACTTATATTTTTATGTCTTTATAGTGTTTAGATGGTATCTAAAATGATATTTAATAGTTTCAATTAATGTATATATTTGTCTTCTACAAAAAATCAGATTTAGTTTTATTTAGTTAAAATATGTAGTAGCCATACATGTATTTTGGAAGTGACTAAACTTCTTTTTTTGAGTAACCAAAATAGTTGAAACATTTAATAAATAGTTTGTAATTGATACCTGGATTAGTTTTCTGCAACATGTACAACCAAGAAGGGATCAGAGTGTAGTCGTGTGGATTTCCTCTTACTTTTTGCATTGCTTTTTCCTTTGATCTCCATGCTTTTTGGTAGGAGATGGAAACGTTATACTCCGTCATCGTGACTTCCACAATGTCCTTTGGTGTGTAAATTTTCTTAAAGTTAGTTAGTTTATGCTTAATGCACTCACTAACCATCTCACTGTTTGCTTGTCTGTGATCTCCAAGCAGTGTGTTTGACGAACAAGTGTGTACATCATTAAATTCTCTTACCTTGAACATAGTTGTTTTCCGAAACTTTGATGCTCTTAGTTTCCAATTGCAATTTCCATTGTCTAGGCATACCAGAACAAAATCTCAACCACTTGTTCTTTCAACCTTGTGTTGTCTGTTTCGTCTTATGGAATGTAGCCTTATTACTTGTGAAAGAATTTTCTTGTTTATGTATGTTTGATGTAGTTTGAGCTCAAACTTATTTGGATCTGAAATTACCTCATCACATTGAACTGCAGTGTTTGATATGTACTGGTTTCTGTCTGTTTCTTTGTCAATTACTTCAATTGTCAGCTGCTCAACATATTGTGATTCATTTTTGTCTTCTTGTGTTTCCAATGAACCAAATTCAGAATTCCACTGTGTCAATCGCATTGGCGTTTCTGCTTGCACTATATATCCTTCTTCATTTATCACGTTATGTAAGCTTGTACTCCTTCCAATGATTTGTTCATAATCTATAATTAGTGGAAACTTTCCATTTTCATCTGATCTTCTACTGACTTCCATATAGAATCTCAAGGTTGCTTCATTTGTCATCTTGATTGGAGGAATGTTGCTCTTAATCTGAAATTTGATTGCCAATTCCGTTTTTCTGTAGTCTAGACTTAATGCAGTACATATCATGTTGTGCATTTCTGTGAATGAACAATCTGACGGTGCTAGCAGGCCTGTAACTTCGAAATTTTGATATTGGCTATTGTCTGTCCACGTTCTGTTGAAGTAAACTACAATTGGAAGCATATCCATGTTCCCAATCCTGAAACAGTATCATTGACGTAATAATTTAATTGGTATCCAAATATTTATATGATTGTTTCCATTTATTTGTATGCGTAACGAAATATGTATGTTATTGTTTCTCAGACATATTTAGCAACTTATATAATTTATATTCACTTTTTTTATACCAAAGCAACTTTATTAAGTAATCAAAGTAGACTTTTTTAGTATTAGATCAAATTGCTTTCGCTTTGGTTATAAACAAATCACAATTTAAAATGCCCTGCAGATGAAATATTATATATTAAACTCTAAAATCTAGGTTTCCAAATATTTATATGATTGTTGCCAAATTTTGATATAAATGCTTTCAAAATATGCATTTATAACCAACAGTATTTGGCTTCTGAAATTTCAATAGTTATTTAATCAGGTTACCAAATTAACATTATTCAGTAACCAAAATATAAGTTACTGGTATATTTGTTACTGTAAAATAATGTTTTCATTCCGTACATAAGCAAAACCCAAAATATAATGCTCCTCAAAATAAATTTCTAAATATTAAACCCTAAAAACTTTGAATCCAAATAATTATAAGAATGTTTCCAAATTTTTTCATAAATGCTTCCAAAATTGGCATTGGTAACCAATAGTACTTGGATACTGAAATTAAAAAATCTATATATTTGGTTACCAAATTATCATTGTTAAGTAACCAAAATATTCATTATTGGTATACTTGTTACTGTAAAGTTATGTTTTAATTCCTTCAAAATTCAAAACTAAAATTTTAATGTCGTATATTTTAAACAATTGAAACAAGTTAAACAAATCTTTATATGAATGTTCCCAAAATTCTTTGTATGCGTATCAAAATTGTAGTAAAAAACAAATATTTATTGTTATAAATATTTTATCTGTAGTTGATTTTTTGTAGGTAACAAATAATGATTTTAATATATATTTAACTGATTCGTACCTTTTGTATTCAGTTTCCAGATTCGGTTTGCAATCTTCGTTTACATATCTTCTTTCAGTTTCGGAAACATGTGATCGGTTTGTGCATGTCGATTTTCGATTCTCTGTTTTCGCTTTTCTGTGCTTTCGAATTAGGCTTCTATTGATCGAATTCTTCTCTTTATTTTCGATCGTTCCTAAGCTAAAAATGGTAAATTAGTTGAAGATGATGATTATATGTAAAAGCTTTCAGATCTGTTATGATATTGTCATCCGTTTTTTGCTTGGTTTATTTTTGAATGTTTTTTTAGTTGGTAACTGACGTGAATGATGGGGTGGTTTTTCCTTAAATTAAGGGGTTTGTATTTCAGTTGATTTGCTTTATTTGACGTGGATTGTACTATAATTGATATTTATTTATATTATTGCACTATTATTGTAATTATTTTTTTGATGCACTATTACTGTAATATCTTTCTAATACTTGTATACTTATGTAAAGGACCCTACATTTTATATACAACATCCCGCATTAGATTTTATACAATTCACACTCATTTAACCCCAAATCAATTTATACCATCAATCAACACAAGTATCCAATTTAATTAGAACATTATAAAGCAATTTATACCAATTAATTGCTAGCATCCTTCAAATAACATAAATATCCAATAACAATCTAATTATATTGTTGTGTAAAGGCTAATTAACACCATTTAGTGTTCAATTCACGTGGGCAGTGTTCAATTTATGCAATATTTGGTGTTTGTAGTAGGAAAGTCCAGGCGAGAGAAAGAGAGTGTAGAAATTGGGAATGTGTTGCTGCTATCGTGGCTGCTAGGCCGCTAGATCTTATTGTCGGTGCTTGAATAAATGGGAGGTGTCCCGCTCTTAATTTGTTTTTCAAATCTAGACACAGGTGTGGGGAGGTTGGGAACGGATGAGGAGGACCGGAATGGAAGAGGAGGATCGAAGGTGTGGGGAACTAATAGCAGGTAGTGCAAGTGGATCGGGTTCCGATCTTTTATTATTTGACAATTTCTTTCGATGGATCATAGAGAGGTTCATGGCGATCAGTGATGTGCAATCAGGCACACCATCACGCGAGTGGATCTACCATCTTGCTCGGGAGGTCGTCAACGGCTCCATAGAATTAATATAATTTATATAAAATTAATATAATTTATTTAACTTTTAAAAATATCTAGGATTATTACATATCTACAGATACAAAGATTGTTACAAAATAATTCTATTTGGTACGGATTGTGACTTTTTTGAAGGAGTATTCAACACAAGACACATAATTTACACTATATAACTATATAAAATTACTATATATTAGTACTAGTTTGTTTATATAACTATATAAAATTCACTTTAATATCTTTTTGTTAAAGGTTAATTACTATCTCGAGAGCAGTTTTGCCCCTGCCCTGGCCATATATTAAGTTCAATTGTCGTATTTTTATTTTAAATGCATATTTATGAAATATCATTAATTATGTAAAATAAATTATACAATTTAATAAAAATTTAAATATGAATAAATTTTTTTATTTTTTTTATTTTTAATATACATAAAAAGTCAACTAAATTTTTTATCATATTACAGAGGGAATAATAAATATAATACTAAAACTCATAATCAAAAATCAAAATAAGACTTTTGTGTTTTCTTAAGTTGTTAGCATCTATGATATAGAGATGTGAAATATAAACAACTTTTTAATTTAGTATGTCTTATTTTGCAGTTAAACTGTAAATCAAATATTTATTCTCGTCAGTTAATACAAAATATTTTAAATTTTACAGTTAAACCGTGAAACAAATATGAACTGAGAGGGTTGAAGGGTTTTTTCTTTTCTTTTTTTTTGTGGCTAAGAGTCTATTTTGATTCTCCATATTAATTTATTGATTTATTTTATATTGTATTTTATAATTATTTTTTTATTTTTTTATACACATACATAATTTTTAAAAAAATTTGGGCCCTCCTCAGCTTTGGGCCCTGTGCGGTCGCCCCGGTAGACCTGTCCCAGTGCCGGCTCTGCCGAGGGGAGGCCGTCCATATATGCGCAGTTGTCTTGGCCAACATCTTTCCTCCACATATTCGAAAGATAAATACAATTATTGATGTATGACTTTATTTAATTCATGTAATTTGTAATTATATTACTTATATAAACTGTCAAGTAGATAGTTATCCAACTTATTGTCGAACTTGTATAAATTAAAGAAAACTTAGAACAATAGTCAAAAAAGAAACCAAAATCTGCCTCAAGAGTCGAAAAAATACGTAACCATGGACATAACACCTCATAGATATTAGGCACACGTTATAACTTACGGAACTCGATTCCGATATCCAGAGCCCGAGTTATCAGTCCGTTTGTCTAACTTGTTAAAACATAAAATAATAATTGAAAAAAAGACCAAAACCTGCCTCAAGCGTTGAAACGACACGCAACAATAAACATAACACCTCATAGATATTATGTGACGCCCCCAAAATAGGTATACAATACCCATTCTGAGTCATCAATAACATGGTACAGAAACAACTACAACTTTATTAATACAACATAAAAACTGTGAGTTTAAATACAAATATTGTCTTCTAGACAATATCAACACTCAAATAAGTCCTCATTACAATTATTGATATATTATTTTATAAAAATGGTGAGAACTACTAAAATAATTTTTTAAAACCTTCATTCCATACCCCGACTAGTACTCACTACATTCTCGTCTCCTTAGAAAAAAAATGGAACAAAAAGAAAAAGGGTGAGCTCAACTAGCCTAGTAAAGAATATTATGACTAAGATAATATAGAACAAATTATCGTTAGTCTTCAACAGGGAAAAATATGATAAAATACAATAGACAACAAGTTTCAGATCAATATTCGCAGCGAAAATAATAATTCATAGATGAGTTACGTAGAGAATAAAATCTACTATAATCTATGAATTTAAAAGTCCATCATCATTATTTTATCCATGTAACATCAATCAATATTCATCTTGAATCAAATATTCATCTTTGCACTACAGGCTAAATATATTCATCAGTTGGTCATGTTCATCTCAACACCTGTTCATCTTTGCACTACGGGCCAAAGATATTCATTAGAAAATCATTAATCTTTGCACTACAGGCCAAAGATATTCAGTAAAATCATCATTTAGGACTGAGGATGATGAAAAATATTTTAAAGAAAACGAATCCAGTGAAACAAAAGAACAACTATTAAAGATTCATACTTTTAAACAATCCGAGTTTAAAAATACTTCATAAATAATCATAGTGGAGCAAAATTCAAGAATGATCAAAATATGGATACAATCAAAGCTAGTATCCATAATAGATATTTTGGATAAAAAATAAAAATTTAATTTTTCTGTAAATAGTGCCGTATTCGTGAATAGTACCGTATACGTGAATAGTAACCCCGACACTAAAAGACAAGAATTTCACAAGAAAAATACTATCAATATTCTTTCATAATGATATTGGAAGAAATAATATAATTTTAAAAAAGATAATATCCCTTACCTCGAAAAGAATAGTACTTCTGGCTAGAATATCAGATATAACACTGAGGAAACTTGTACCGTATAGCAACACTCAAAGTATCAAAATATTCACAAGAATACGCTTGATAATATAGAGAGAAAAAACTTCAGTTTCTGGCGTGATTTTCAATTCTAACCTAAGCACCCTATTTATAGAAAATGCTTAGAATACCAAAACAGAAAATTTAATAAAATATTAATATATTTTTTCTAAAACTTCATACGCACACTTTTTCTTAATCAACTATCAGCCACACATGTAGCCCACCTCTTAAAAAGTAAGAAAAACGTTTTTCATAATTAAAACAATTAAAACTTTCAAAAATCAATTATTTCGGAACTTCGGAACTTCAATAATTCATAATAAATAGCACTTTTATCAAAAAAATTCAAACCTCGTGTCTTTTTCATAGAAAATTCCATTTTTTACAACTTTGTAAGTTTAAGTTTTTTCAAATTTGAAACAAAAATTGACCAAAATCTACAAACGGACAATTTTACGGGCTATAATCCAATTTCAATCACAAAGTGGGGCCCACAAACATGTTTAACATATTTTAAACATTTTTTGTAACAAAAATACTCTTCCTCCTTATATACTCATATATCCCACATTCATTGTAAAAATATCACCAATATTATATAATTAAAATATAATAATATATTTAAATAAATTATTTATCATAAAAGATAAAATATCAATTTTTCAACAATTGTTACTTTAAAAATTTTCTCCATATATATGCCCATAAAATAAATATTTTCCTTATCATAATAATCAATAATTAATTATTCATAAATAATATTACAGAATCACAATACCGACAACTAGGCCGTTCCCAGGAAAGAGGGGGCTTTCTAATAAGAATTTCTCCTTATTGACGCGCAATTAGGTGACCAAACCTCTCCTTAGACAGAACTTTCTAGACGTTGCCAATAATGTTATCTAATAATATTATTCAAATAATCTGAATTATTGATCTAATAATGAAAATACTGTGTAGTGACAATTATTGAAACAATAATAATATAAAATATCAACGTAGGAATTATTGAATCAATAAAATAAAATATTGAACAGTAATTACTTAAAAAATTATTGAGTAGTGCCATCATACGTAAGAATCAATAATTGATGCAATATCGTGTGCTACTGTGTTTTAACCACCAGGTATTTCAACAGTATTAACAGTAACAAATACGCCGTTATTTATAAATAATTTATACTTGTCATTTTCTTCATCCAATCGCTTTCCGTTATGGGGCCCACACAAGGCTGCGCCGTCGTACGAATATTCTCCGACAATAAGAATATTTTACGACCAAACTAATATTCCCCGACAACAATGAATATTTTATAACCACTTGCTTATTTAAAATTTTGCGCATTTTACCCATAACTAATCACATTAATCAAATCAACCCTTACTATTTCAAAATAATAAATAGAGAAAATTCAATTTCATTAATAATAAGTCGGGGTCTTACAACCTCCCCTTCTTATGAAATTTCATTCTAGAAATTGACTTACGTACCTGGTGTTTCGAAAAGGTGAGAATACCTCGTTTTCATTTCCGTTTCTAACTCCCAGGTCATTTCCTCAATAACATGATTCCTCCACAAAAATTTGACTTGTGGTATGACCTTTGTGCGTAGGACATGCTTCTTCATATCCAGGATCTTGATAGGTACTTCTTCGTACGTTAAGTCTTCGGCTATCTCATCCGGTTCTAACTCAATAACGTGGTTCGGGTCTTTCACATATTTACGAAGCACATACATATAAAAAATATTATGAACACGAGACATACATGGAGGTAACGCAAGTTATCAGCATGTTTGCCTAACTTGTCAAAACATAGAACAATAGTAAAAAAAGACCAAAATCCGTCTCGGGCGTCGAAACAATACGCAATCATATACATATTACCTTATAGATATTAGACACATGTTACAACTTACGAAACTTGACTTCGATATTCGGAGGTCGAGTTATCAGCCTGTTTGCCTAACTTGTCAAAACTTAGAACAATAATCGAAAACGAGACTAAAACCCGCCTCGAGTATTGAAACGATACACAACCATAGACATAACACTTTATAGATATTAGGCAAACATTATAACCTACGAGACTCGATTCCGATATCCGGAGGTCGAGTTATTAGCTCGTTTGCCTAAATTATTAAAATTTAGTATAATAGTCGAAAAAGGCCAAAACTCGCCTCGGACGTCAAAACGACACACAACCATAGACATAACACCTCATATATATTAGGCACACATTACAGCTTACGAGATCCGATTCTGATATTTGGAGGCCGAGTTATCAGTCTGTTTGCCTAACTTGTTAAAACTTAGAACAATAGTCGAAAAAGAGACCAAAACTCGCATCGGGCGTCGAAAAGACACCATAGACATAACACCTTATTTATTAGGCACACATTACAACTTACAAAACTCGATTTCGATATCTAGAGGCCGAGTTATCAGCCTAACTTGTCAAAACTAATAACAATAGTCGAAAAAGAGACCAAAACCTGCCTCGGGCGTCGAAACAACACACAACCATAAACATAGCACTTCATAGATTTTAGCCACACGTTATAACTTACAGAACTCGATTCCGATATCCAGAGGCCGAGTTATCAGTTCGTTTGTCTAACTTGTTAAAACTTAGAATAATAGTCGAAAAGAGACCAAAATAAATTAATTAATCCTTCCAAAGGAGTAAATTAAATGGTCAACATCCCAACTTATGGATTGTATTTTGTGATTATTCAGTTGTACTTTTATATTTCAAAATAAATTTATACATACATCTTCTTTACTCTCTCTTTTCCGAAACGCAGTTCCTTGGGTCGGTCCACCCCTCTTCACCCACTGCAAATTCTCCGACGCCAAATCCCTCCTCCTCCTCCATCGCATCTCTGCGACTGATCCCCGCCGTTACCTCCACTACCTCCACCACTCTCTCCTCCATCCTCCACGTACCGTTCCGTCACCCACCAAAGCCCTCCTTGACACTATTGTTGGAGTATGCGTCTAATCTGGCCGCTGCCCCAACCTCACCATCGTAATTTTCAAGAAAATGAAGCGCCTAAGGCGCCACCTCAATTTACTCACCTATAATACTCTCCTTTCTTCATTGGTAACATACCCATCTCCTAATTCCATTTTATCTTGCAAAGAAATTATTAATGATGCAATTAGGCTCGATATAACATTAATGATGCAAAACGACCCAAGGAACCGCAACAGAATAGAGCACGGATGATGGAAGAGAGAGTGGTGGAGCTGGTGGTGGGGATCAGCGGAGATGTGATGGAGGAAGGATTTGGCTTAAGAGAATTTACGGTGGATATAAGACCCCAACTTTTTATGAATAAAAATTTAATTTTCTCTAAATATTATTTTGAATAATAAGGTGTTGATTTGATATAATGCTATAATTATGGGTGATATGTGCAAATTTTGCAAAGTAAGCAAGTTGTCATAATATATTCATTTGGTCGGGAAATATTCTTTTTGTTGGGGAATATTCGTACGACATCATAATCATTGGTGGAACCCACAACGAAATAACTGTTGGATATAGAAAGCGACAAAAATAACATTTTCATAAAATAACGACAAGACTTTTACCGTTAAACTGTTAAAATATCCGGTGATAAATGTACAATAATACGCGTTATTCCACAGTGGTAGGCGGTATTACACAGTAACACACGGTATTTCACAGTATCTTTGATTATCGATGCTTACGTAAGAAGTCACTTAGTTTCATTCAATAATTACCACAGTAGTTGCTGCATAATATCTCATATTATTGATTCAATTATTGTCACAGTATCATCTGCACAATATTTTATATTATTAAATCAATAATTGAGACAACACAATTATTCATATTATTATTTGTATTATTGACAATGTCTATAAAGTTTTGTCGAGAAAAGGAGTTAGGTTATTTAATTGCGTGCCAATAAGAAAAAATTCTTATCGGAAAGCCTCATCTTTCCTGGGAATAATTTGGTTGTCAATATTGTGAGTTATATTATTGTTGATGAAAAATTGTTGAAAGATTAAAAATGTGTTGATTGAAGATAAAATGATTTGTGGTAAATATTTATTGAATATTTGTTATAAATAGAGAGATTTGTCATGAGACGTTTGTTGTAAGTTTAGTTTATTCTATGAGATTCACTTTCGCCAATAGTACTTGTCTTTACCAGACGTCAAACCACTTGCCTTTTCACATTACAATCGTCAAACCACTTGCCTTTTCACATTACCAGACGTCAAGCCACTTGCCTATTCACATTGCAAGGTCCAAGCTAGAATTCTTCTATAAATAGAAGCTCATTTATTCTTTCATTCTCACCAATTCACTAAAGTTATAGAGAGAGAAAGAAGAAGAGTATTCAAGAAGCAAGCACACACCACCAACACAAAGTTTTGCTACTACACTAGTGCAGTATCTAGTTTTTTATTAAGGTAAATGATGTTATTTCTTTTATATTCGTACGTGATATTACTTCATACTCTTAAGGGTTGTCATTTTTTTATTTATTAATATGTGAGAATAACCTGTTTATGCGGATTACCGCACATGCCTGGTGAATAACCCTTTGTATTCATTCTTTATTAATCTGTGGAAATAACATGTCTATGTGGATTACCGCATGCATGTTGAAAAACCCTTCGTATTCATTTTTTATTAAGTTGTGGAAATAATCTGTCTACGCGAATTATCGCATGACGGATGAAAATCCATTTATAATTTCGTATATTATTTCATTTTATATTTCAAAATCTAAACTTATTATGGTAAATATTGCTTCTATAATTCCTGAAATAATTAGAAATTCCTTGAGGTTTACGCTTCATCTAATATCATTTCATCGGAATATTGGTCTGAATTTTCTTACTAAATTTTAATTTATTCACTCGGGGAACTATTCACTCAGAAAACTATTCACTTGGGGTACTATTCATTTAGAGAACTATTCACGGGGTACTATTCACGATAAAATTAATTTCTTTTCTGTCCAAATTATTTTGGTACATGAATATCATTCTTGAATTTTACTCCACAATTGGTGATCATGTTGACAATTTTGACATTCTTGAAATCTGAATAAATTAAATTATAAATATTTAATATTTATCATTGATCTCACTTTATTGATTCTTTATATCACTGTCATCCTCCTCATGCTTATATTGTGCTGAAAGTTATCTTCAGCCTGTAGTGCAAAGATGGACTGTTGATCGGTATGATTATGACTAGGAATTGTGTATTAGTATATACAATCATGACTTTTAATGTTACAGATAAAAATTTGTAGTGAAAGTCCTCTTAAACCCGTAATGCATAGATGGACAGGTGTTTGGCATGATCATGACCATTGGTGATGCAAACGATTATCTTTGGCCCGTAGTGTATAGATAATTCGTTGATTGGAAATAATTATTGATTGGTGTTACAAAGATAAAATATTGATGATGAACTTTTCAATCATAGAAGATAATAGATATCAATTAAGCTCCACTTGAGTTTTCTAATGGATTGCTATATCCGCTGTAGTTATTGATCTAGTTTTTTATTAGATTTTTCCCCTGTTAATGACTAAGGATAATTTGTTTTACATTATCTTAGTTATAATAATCTTTATTGGGCTAGTTGAGCTCACCATTTTCTTTCATTGTTTTCTTCAGAAAATGAGAATATAACTTAGACTAGCCGGAGAATGGAGTGATGGTCCAAGATGGTTACTATAGTAGCCATCACTAGTCTACAAAATAGTGTAACAATAATTATAATGAGAATTTTATTTGAGTTTGAATATTGTCTACAAGACAATATTTGTATTGAAACTTACAATTTATATTTTATCGTATTTTACACGACAGGTAATAATTGTATATAGAAAGTTTGTATTTGAATTCTGCAGTATTATGTATTTGGCAACTCATAATATGTTGTGTATACTTATTTTGGAGGTGTCATAGTGGATGAAAATGAGTGCGTGGAGGATGAGGAGGTAGGAGAAGGGGGCAAATAATAATAATAATAATAATAATAAAAATAAAAACTTAAAATGACCCAAAGACCTGCGTTTCAGAAATGGAGTAAAGAAGATATATGTATAGATTTATCCTATATTTTATGTAACAAACTACACAATTATAATAAAAAAAAATGACTATATTTTTGTTACCGTCAAGGCTTCTACACACAAAAA
The DNA here is from genome assembly GCA_020205505.1 of Panax japonicus. Classification (NCBI taxonomy): domain Eukaryota; kingdom Viridiplantae; phylum Streptophyta; class Magnoliopsida; order Apiales; family Araliaceae; genus Panax; species Panax japonicus. The sequence continues at coordinate 535,684 of JAINUV010000025.1, read as the reverse complement.
ATATTTTAAAAAATCAACAGTATAAATGAAATTTAAAAATTATTTGAGGCTTTTTACAATGACATTGTATGATAACATTATTGTTAATATCTGTTCAAAAAAATAAACATTATATTTAAATATATATTTTACGGAATATAAAAAATTATACATCGTATAAAAAAATGAAGTCTTTAATGATTGACTCGGTACATAGTGACTCATGAACAATTAAAATGAGTGGAAAAAAATAAAAAATTATTAAATAAGATAAAATCTTTTATTGTCTTGTTATATATATATATATATATATATATATATATATATAATGATTGTGATTAAGACTGATCATTCGGTTATAACCGAACCGAATAAGTTATTCGGTTATAACCGAAAATCAAAATTTGTACAATTTTGATATCCGAACAAATAACCGAATGACTCAATAACCGAATTATCAAATTTATTATTCGGTTGTTCGGATAAAAATCGAAATTAAGAAATATATTACTGATTTCTAAAACAAAACCAAATGCATTACAAATATTGCTTCAAATGGAGAAAAAAAACTTGAAATAAGATACTAGAGAGAGGTAGACAAAAACAGCGGAGCAGTTGGTCACATATACTAGGCAATACCTGTACTAAAAATCAACAAAAAAAATTTACCCAAATAAGTAAGTAGCGGCAGGCTGTAGCCCTTCAGTGTTGTATCAATTACTCCAAAGTCCAATTCCCTCAATTATTACAAAGAAGCGCGACGACCGATGAGAGGAAAGAGAAAATAAATGGATTCAGAAGTTGTAGCTCCTTCTTGAAATGTTATCCATGGTACTCGGAGATGAAGTTGCGTCCTTACTTTGGTTCATCGTTCGGAGGCCGAGCGGAATCGCAACTCTTGCAATCAAGATCGAGATGATAGACTGATGAGTGATTGAGATCTGAGATCTGAGAGATTAGAGATTAGAGATCGAGATCTGATAGAGTAGAGAGTAGAGATGAGAGATTGAGAGATTGAAGATATGAAAGACTGATGAATGGTGAGAGACTGAGAGTTGATAACCAAGATCTGAAGACTGAGAAATGAGATAAGATAAGAGATGAAGAGTACTGAAGAGTTAATATTAGTGTTTCTTTAAGCCTTAATTCTTTTAAATATTTTGCTCGGTTATCCGGTTAGCCGAATAACACAAAATTCAAATTCAAATTCGAAGTCGTAAATCGATTTTTTTTTGAATATAATCGAATTATAAAAAATACCCGAATTATCAAAAAAATTCGATTAAATTATTTCAATTCAATTCAATTTTTCGGTTATATCCGTTTTTTGCCGAGTCCTAATTATGATAAATTAAGTCAAGTGATAAACAAAAATTCTACACCGACCGGGTCCTAGCGACATTGCTAGCGACCAGTCCAATTTTTTTTTTTTTTTTTTTTAAAAATATCTCCCAAATAATTTATAAGATTTATTGGAACTGAAATTTTTTCAGAATAAAGTGTTTTGGATGTCATTTGGATACATGTAAAAAATATGTCTGTACAGTCTGTACGGGCATATTTTTTACATGTATCCAAATGACATCCAAAACACTTTATTCTGAAAAAATTTCAGTTCCAATAAATCTTATAAATTATTTGGGAGATATTTAAAAAAAAAAAAAAAAAAAAAATTGGACCGGTCGCTAGCAATGTCGCTAGGACCCGGTCGGTGTAGAAAAACTCAGTGATAAACTTCTCTTCTTACCATACATGATATTTAGAAGATTAAAAATTAAGTTATCTCCTAGAATTGAAACACATATCTAAATAAAATTTACTATATTTATATTTTAATAGTATACTTTCTCAAAAATAAACAAATAATTATATATACATCTTTCTTTTAATTTATTAGCGCAAAACAAAGAAAAAAGAATATAGTAACTACATATAAAAATTAAATTATCTTGCTCGTTAAAATTAAAGATCCTAGTGAAAGCCCAACTATAACAACAATATGTTGTTGGCCCATACCATCCATTAAACTCAACAATGTACACAGGCCTCTGGAATTATTAAATATTTATATTTATTAGTTGGAACATCATATTCCCCAGTATTCATTGGGTCCTTTACATAAGTATACAACAAATAAAAAGTATTTACAAGAAAAGTGCATCAACTAAATAATTACAAAAATAGTGTACTTAGGACTCATATTATAAAAATAATACAATTCACATTAATTAGGAAACCTAAAATCAAGGAGAAATAACTGTTAATAATTCAAATTCAAATTCAAAAATTTGAAATCTAACAACAAAAACAAATTCTGATCCAGGATCATGAACTTTATTCATCAAAAGTATCTATTTTCTCACTATAGAGACTGACTTTGTAGAGAGAGAAAAGTATCCGAAAATGGCAAAGTCGCTGATTCTTCCGCTACACCACCGCTACCGCTACACCGCCGCGAATCTTCGTTGTCCAAAACGCCAATGAGAATAAGAAGAAGATTCGTCCTACAAAAAGTTTAAAAATAAATAAATGTAACTATTAATGTTCTGAATTTTTTTTATAACTATTTTGTTACTCATAAATAATAAAATGGTTTCCTTTGTATGAATGGTTGGCTACCAACTCCATCACATTCAAACGAAATTGGTAACTTAATAAAACTGAATTAGTAACCAAACTTTTATACCAAGGTAACCAAACTTTTATACCAAGATAACCAATCTACCTTCACACCTGCAGTATGAATTAGTTACCTTGGTCTGAAAATTTGGCAATCAACTGCATGAAGGTTTGGTTACCAACTGTATTACATGCAAAATAAATTGGAAACTTAATAAAACATAATTGGTTACCTTGGTATGAAGGTTTGGCTACCAACTGCATTATGAAAAAACTGCAGAAACAGAGCGATGGTAACGTCAGAAACAGAGCGATGGTAACGTTCTTCCCTTCTCCTTAGTCTCCACCCTCATCACCGGTCCTTCATATTTTTCGATTCCATTGCACCGTTTCAAAGACTCCATTTTCTCCTCTTTCTCTCTTCTCCATCTTCATATAATTAAATTATATGGCCAAAGGGAGTGGACTATAAAAACGCTTTAGACGTCGCCTATAAAAACGAGAAAAAACGAAGCCCTAGCGAGAAGTATTGCAGAACATTGAGCAAGTATCAATGGCGAAGAAGAGGAAAGCAGTTACTACTAAAGTTGAGCCAGAAGAACAGAAACTGAAAATAGTCCCAAAACATGAAGAAACCTCCGGAGAAGAAGAAGAAGACGACGTCTTCTTCATTATTATTATTAAAAGGTTGAATTTGTTAAATAATTTGAGGAGAGAGAGAAGAAGTTATAACTAATCCTTAAATTAAGGAATTTTAAATGAATTATAATTCCCTAAATTAAGGAATCCTAATTACACTAAAATATGTAAATAAATATAAAAGTGTATTAGTTATATAAATATTATATGAGTGCACTATTAATGTAATTACTTTTTAAAATGTATTAGAATATGTAATTGTTCCTAAATAATTTAACTTGGTTTTGGTATTAGTAACATGTACAAATGTACAATACTCCATTCGTCTCTTTTTAAATGTTGTTTTAGAGGATTATTTTTGTCTTTTAATATTTGTTATTTTAGAATTTCAATTAAATAATTAATTAATTGTTTAATTTTTAATATTACCCTAAGTATTAAATAAAATTTTGGGTCTCCTACTATTTTATGCCTAATAAATAATATTCTTTTTTTTTCAATAACAATTAATATTATATTTAATATATACAATCATTTCTTTCTCTAAAACAACGTATATATAAGAAACATATGGATGGAATATATTATTTGTGTGCATATTATGATTAGCCGATTTTTGTTTAAATTTGATATATTAATTATTTGAATAGATTTTGATTGTAAATATTTTTTATTAGATAAATATTTTATTAATTTTCCTAATTAATAATCAAATCATATAGTTGGTGATTTTTTTTTAAACCTCAGATCTTAATAATTATAATGGAGTAATTAATAAACTTATATTAAATAATTAATAAAAATATGAATGAAAAGACGAATTAATTATTTAAAACATAGATTTATAAATTTAGTTAATTATTAAGAAACATAGAATTGCAGTATTATTGACAAGACTGTAGAAGAAAACAAAACAAGGAATTGGTATGGAAATAAGGGGAGGAGGAGGCGGCGTCTAAATTAGGTTGAAGGCGGCCTGGCAGGCCGGCCGGCTTGCTAGCACATACTAGCGATAAAAGTCACACCCGCTTGTTTTTCAACACTTCCAGCGTGCCACGTAATCCCCCGATCCGACACCACACTTAATTAATCATCCCCTTCTTTCAACACGTGGCTTGGCGGCGCCTCTTTCCCTTTGACCCTTTCTCTCTCCTAACAATCCCCTATAAAACCTCCCATCCCCTCACTTGCTCGCACAACAATTATACATGCATATCCACCATTAGATTTATACATATACCTGTATCTGTTTTACTGATATGGCTATGAAGGAAAAGTCTAAAGTGGTTAAGTCCGGTAACGGCAAGCCCACCGGCGTTAACGAGGTACATTTCAGGGGAGTCAGAAAGAGGCCGTGGGGCCGCTATGCCGCCGAAATCCGAGATCCTAGTAAGAAGAGCCGGGTCTGGTTAGGCACCTTCGATACTGCCGAGGAGGCGGCGCGTGCCTATGATGCCGCCGCCATAGAATTTCGCGGTCACAAGGCCAAGACCAACTTCCCTCTGCCATCCGACCACGTTGCTCCCGTCACCAACGACCCTCATAGCCCAAGCCATAGCAGCACCGTGGAGTCGTCCAACCGTGGAGTCGTGGTACCTCACGCGCCACTAGAGATAGACCTCACGCGCCGCATCGGAGGCAGTCCTATAAGCGGATATACTCCTCCGGTTTATCACCAGCAGCCGGCAGTGGCGATGATGCCTAACCCGCAGGCGGTTCCGTTGATGTTCTATGAGGTTCTTATCCGATCGGGTATGGTAGGAGGGATGCAAGCGTACCCGGTTGGATTGGTTCGGGCAGGGTTGAACGGTGGGGTACAGAGTGATTCGGACTCATCCTCAGTTGTGGATGGGATCCAACAACATGACATAACAAATAGTTGTCGAACTGAGAAATTTTTGAATCTTGATCTTAATTTAGCTCCTCCCATGGAGTATTAAGGAAGAATTAGAGAAAGATAGAGAGTGTGTGTGGGACCCTAATGGTTAATGTGTAAATATGTGAAGAACTGAACTGGAGGAGTTCTGTTTTTTTGCAACCGAGTGAGAAACCTAGTGCAATTTCTCTTGGTTGTTTTTAATTGTAACAATTTAGCCGACTCCTGGTAATTTTTATTTTTCCATTTAATTTAATGAAGCAGCCGTATCATTCAATCATTGTCATATTGATTTCTGCTCTTCTGTTTAATGTTGTACGTAGTTGTGATAAATAATTGAATTAGCTCCTGGAATTAATAATCCTAAAAATGTTTTAGCCAGTAATTACTAATAATTTTTACACCAAAAAAGTAAAAAACAAAAAAAAAATCTATTAAATGATTTTTATTATTTTGTCAACATAATTTATCTTATTTTATGCTTAGCTGTACAATATGTAAGAGATACAAACGTTAACTAAAAGAGTCTACCAACTCAGATGATCGGAAATATAGATCTTATGGTTATATTGAAAATTATATATGCATGTAATAAATCAACATTTTAATTTCAAATTGTTAACCTTTTTTAGTTGTGTTTGAATCATGCAATTAAGGTAGAAGAGTAACTCAAATTTCTACAATATTATTCATAATTGGAATTTTTTTAAAAGCTTAAATACACATCCATCTATTATTACAAAATATCGCTCGTAAGCTTCATAGAAAGAAAGAAAAAAAAAATCAGGCTTGGGTTTTGGGCTCAAAATAGAATAGAAATAACGAGAATATTATTTTTATTTATTGTATGTTTATATAAAAAAATTATATAAAAATATAATTTGTTTTTTTAAAAAATAAGAGTGTTGCGAGCGAGGCTGACTCCATAGCGGCAAATCCCGCGTTGACTGGGTAGATGTCTGTCTTTAACGTAAGGAGAATGAGGATCCGACACGTTTATGTTTCTGCCGTCCAACTAATTTTAATTTAAAATAATTGGTGGGTGGCGGGACCTACCAGTTGTTGGGTAGTTTCTTTGCAAGTAGAAAAGAAGCTTGTTGGACAGCGGGAGGCGACATAAGTGGGTGGGGACCCCTCTAGACTTAAGAAGTTCGGCCGTCGCTGCCGCTTTCGGTGGGACCGCTTTTCTCTCTCACTCGTCGACGGATCTTGGTGGAGTAGATTTTTTGCCTTCATCTACTGTGGGGTACCAGTACTATCTCTACTCGTACGACATGCATGCATGGGCTGCATGCATGATGATGTGATATTTGGCATGCATGTGCATGCATGCATTCTTTCTGTAAAGTTAATTTTTTTGGCTCGGAATAAATAATAATAATTTCAAAATAATAATAATAATAATTTTTAAATAATAATAATTTGTTTTTTTTTATTTTAATGGAGAATAAAAAATGATTTGTCAAATTTACCCTTACTAAATTAATTTAAATTAATAAAATAATGTTTTTTAAAATAATTTGTCAAATAACATTTTTTAAAATAATAATAATTATTATGTATTTAAAATTAACTTTTTTAAAAAAGAAATTATGTTAAAAAAATTATGTTTTTTAAAATTCTATTTTTTTTTAAAAAATATGTTTTAAAAAAATTTTGATTTTTTAAAAATAATTTTTTCTAAATAAATTAACGTTTTAAAAAAAAATTAACATTTTAAAATTCTGTTTTTTAAAAAAAGCTGTTTTTTAAAAAAATTCTGTAGTTTTAAAAAAGTCTGTTTTTAAAAAAAATCTATTTTTTTAAAAAAAATAAATTAAAATTTTCTGTATTTAAAAAAGAAATTAAAAATTCTGTAATTTAAAAATTCAGTATTTAAAAAAGAAATTAAAAATTTCTGTATTTAAAAAAGAAATTAAAAATTCTGTATTTAAATTCTGTATTTTAAAAAGAAATCAAAAAATTCTGTATTTAAAAAAGAAATTAAAAATTCTGTATTTAAATTCTGTATTTTAAAAATTCTGTATTTAAAAAAGAAATTAAAAATTCTGCATTTTAAATTCTGTATTTAAAAAAGAAATTAAAAATTCTGTATTTTAAAAATTCTGTATTTAAAAAAGAAATTAAAAATTCTGTATTTTTCAAAAAGCTGTTTTTAAAAAGAATTTTACAATGTTAATTTTTTTTAAAAATGTTACTTTTTTTTAAAAACAGATTTTTTTAAAAAAAACAATTTTTTTTATAAAAACAGACTTTTTAAAAAAATAGAATTTTAAAAAACATAATTTTTTTAAAATAATTTCTTTTTTAAAAAACGTTAATTTTAAATTGTAATTTATTATTATTATTATTATTATTATTATGAAATTATTATTATTATTATTATTATTATTAGTTTTGGAGTCAACTTAAGCAAGATTCTAATTTAAGCAAAAAAAATCTAATTTTGGAGTCCACGTAAGCAGAAAAATGTTTTTAACTTGCACAGTCAGCATTCCATCCGTTTTTTGGACGGAAAATCGAACGAATGACTATTTTGTAAGTTTTTGAAAGTACAGTTATTCGATTGTAACAAAAAAAGCTTCGGTAACCACAATGAAAACCGGACCCAGTACAGTGACCAAAACGTTATTTATCCCTTTTTTGCTCAGACAAAATAAGTTAATTAAGATAATTATTGTATTCAAATTCTTTCCGTAAAATTAATAAATTATTTTTGATCAGTCAAAAGAAGTTAAGGAGTAAAATAAGATAATTGTTTTATTTGTAATTAGAAGTTGGTGATAATTTTGATTTTAAGTTTTTATTTTTTATTATAGGGCTTCATTACAAAGAAAACAAATTAAAGTACTGTTTTTTTTATTATTTAACTTTAATCTTGAAACAGTATCGGAAGAAATTATATTAAAGCGTTCTATATGCAAGTTTTAAAATTTGTAAAAAAGTAATAAATAAGTTTTATATAAAGTATGTTTATGTTTTTTCATACCCAGAAGTGCTGAGCATGTTGGACGGTCGGTTGGACTGAGTTAACCATATAAACTTTTGTTTGAAGAACTCAATGTAGGCCTTTAGTCTAATTAATTAACCTTGGGTGCATTGATGATCCAAAATTTATTGGACCATTTCATATATATCTGTGGATTTACATTTAGAAAAGTTTGTGTACATGATCAGATGCTCATTATTTTTATTTACCTAATTTTGAAAACAAAAGTACTTGTATATTTATTAATTAAGATGTCCTAGAAGTTCAAACAAAATTCATTTATGGGGGTAACCTCTTCAAAACATCAGTTTTTCATAAAAGAAGTCGGAACGAAAATAGGTGACTAATCGATCTCCAATTTTCATTCTAAACTTTTATTTTGAGTTTCCTTAATTTGTCAATAGCCTCCTACAATTGGGATTTGGCAAGTAAATCCAATCCCTAATGGTTGTTGGTTGTTGCAGTTGCCCCCTGCATGCATTAGATGAAAAAGACGATCAACTACCATTTTTATTTAGCTTAAAATTATGTTTATACGGGGTGGGGGAGGATATTTATATACCATCCATCTGATTAATTAGCACAATATTATGTGGAAGCTAATATATATATATATATATATATATATATATATATATATATATATATATATATATATATATATATATATATATATATATACCATTTAGTTATTAAATTTTACAAATGGATACTTAATCTATCTAATAAAATACAAATGATTTTGAATTTCCCGCTCATTCAATAAATCATCTGGGCCGTCTAAAGTTTGAGATAAATCTCATCATCCATCTATCTAATAAAATACAATCTATCTAATTCTATCTATCTATATCTATATTCTATATATCTAATTATATCTAATAAAATACAAATGATTTTAAATTTTCCGCTCACTCAATAAATCATCTAGGACGTCCAAAGTTTGGGATAAATCCTACCATCCATCTATCTAATAAAATACAAATGATTTTGAATTTCTCGCTCACTCAATAAATCATATGAGTCGTCCAAAATTTAGAATAAATCCCAATGTCCATAGTGCCGGAGGCACGGGACTGTTGCTAGTTTTTATATATGGAGCAATGAGAGTACGTATTTTATTGAACAAGCATCCAGGAACTCACACACACACACACACACACACACACACACACACACACACACACACACATATATATATATATATATATATATATATATATATATATATATAGGAAAAAATGTGTGTACACAGCTGTGTATTACACAGTAGGCTACAACGACGATTTTTTGGGCTATAGCGACGGTTTCACCCGTCGTCATAGTTATTCTGGGCTATGGCGACAGTTTACCGTCGCTATAACCCAAAAAATCTGTCGTCCTAGGCCTACTGTGTAATACACAGCTGTGTATATACATATAGCCCATATATATATATATATGTGTGTGTGTGTGTGTTAACGCCAGGATCTTTTTACACGCCTCAATTATCGAAAAATGCGTCTAATCCTGCACAGAAAATGAATCAGCACCGAAAGCTTGACGACTTGGGACGCCGGAAGATAGCTCCGATGTAAGAATTAGTACAGGCCGAACACAGATTAACAATGAAGGTTTTGAATTCTAGTGTCTGAGTAATAAAATGCATGTTGCATTTTTCCATGAAGTGCGTTATAGTATAAGTGTAACACTACAACTAGAAGCAAGTTTCATGACTAATAAATAACACCACAAAAAAAATCTAAACCACCAAAGATCTTGTCAGATGTATTCTTGAGTTTCTAGGTTGCCCAGAAACTCAAGCAGTTTCAAGGGTCCTACTTTGAAGCTTGGTATATTTGATTCTTAGTTTACTCCATGTGATCTAATGGTTCAAACATGCAGAAAATATATCAGGGTACAATAATACAACATTAGATCAGTATATGATCATCACATCTAAGAGATCTTGGTCGGTCAACCTATGTATGAAAACGTGCTCTTGAGCATTTCTGAGTTTTTCAGAAATGTTCTTGAGCAGTTTGGTCAACCTATGTTTGACCAGTCGTATCTTTGATCCTGCTACGGATCTGGGTGATATAAAGGCTTGAATGTGTAGTCCTCATGCCAGACTACATGATCAAAGCACTAACACGGCCTAATACTTTAAACACAGTAAGATTCAAGCCCTACAAAAAGTTGTCAGAAATTCTGAGTTTCTGGGTTTGCCCATATTTCTAGAATTCACGTCGGTGAACATACTTTGACCGCTTATATCTTACAATCTATACATGATCTAGGCTTGATTCAAGTTCCATATCAAAGCCCTAATAACATAGAACATATATATAACCTTAAACACAACAAACAACTAACACATAGCCATTTAGAAGCCTAGACATTAGGCTGTCAGACAATATTTTTCCAGTTTTCCAGATTTTTGAAAACATCAAATTCGTGCATCTAGATGTTATGGATCTAAGATGTAACAACCAGATCACTAAATAACACCCTAATACACAACTTAAAACAACAAATCATATCATCTAACAAGATTTAGCAAATTTAGGGTTTATACCTCTTTACGTTTTGATCCTTGAATTTGATCATCATGATCTATTCTTGAGATACTATGGATCATTCTAGGGACTGATCCACTTATGGATTTCGTGGGTAAGGAGAGAGAAAAGTTTGGTTAAGTGTAAAATAACAAATGAGCAAGATTTGTTGACTTTCTCTCTCTTTGATCTATAAATAACTAAGTGTAATGAAGTTGGCTGATATAATGTGGCTGATTGCTGTGATTTTTAGTCACATGGCTAGCTAGAGTTGTTTACCAACTACAACTAGGGCAAAATCTACAATTTATCTCCAATAATGCATCAAAGGGCAACTTGGTCATTTTGCTATCCATTTTAATGGCACATTTGACATTTGCTACAACCCTTAGGGTTTAGATCCTTAGGGTTTAACCCTAAAGTTAAAAAAATAATTTTTAGGATTTCCAATTTAGGTTTTAAAATGGAAGATTATGATTTCTAAATTATAATTAGGGTTTTCTAATTATATTAAGATTTCCTAATCATAATTCAAGCTTGCTAATTAGGATTAATTTATCATAATTAAACCATAGGGTTGGGTTTAAAACTTTTTAAATAAACAATTGTATAGAATTTACATCAGATTCACAATTCAAAATAAGTGAATCTACAATGGAATGGCTAGCAAGGTAAATGTTTAAAAGTTGAGGCTATAAAATCAAGCAAGGCCATGATAGAGGGCTGTTTTGGTATTATGAAGAAAAACAAGAATAGTTAATGCATTAGTGTGTCAAAATGAAATTATAAATCATTGGGAAGACTAAAAGTTAATCATGCAAGTTGAAAATACCTTCAAAGCATGAAATGAGCTAAGAGATCACCTTGTATGCTAAAAATTATGTAAAAAGATCATGGAATGCTCATGTATTAAGTTCTTGGTAGGGTATGTATTATAATTGTAATGTGTTTGCATACTACAAGCACATCAAAGCTTATTGAAGAGAAAAATGGTTAATGTAAGAAAATGATTGTGGTATTTAGGAGTGAGCAAAAAACGGATAAAACCGAACTACCGAACCGAACCGAACCGAACTCTTTTAACCGAATTATTTCGGTTTTTTGGTATTTTTTGGAATTTCGGTTATATCCGAATTATTACTCATTATTCGGTTTCGGTTCTGGTTTCAAAAAAAAAGTTATTCGAATACCCGAATAACCGAATTTTAATATTTAAAAAATAATAATTTTATACTATTATTATGATATTATACTCACTATTTCTGATTCAGTCCCAGATCTCAAATCAAAAGCTACACAGAGATATCTACACAGAGATTATCACCCAGATCTCAAATCAAAAGCAATTTCTCTACACAAAAGCAATTTCCTACGCAATTTTCCAAATCTAAGCACACAGAAACAAAAGCAATTTCTTAAATCAAAAGCACACAGACACACAAAAGCAATTTCTCAAATCAAAAGCAATTTCCTACGTAGTCAGCTACACAGAGCCAGCCACCAACACTGAAGCAGACGGAGGAGGCCACCAACACTACGGAGGAGGCCAATAGCCCTGCCGCACGGTCGCACCTAAACCCACCAACACTGAAGCAGACTCCTCTTCGTCCGCCTTTCTTGTCGTCGTCGGCGAAGAAACTGTCCCTCTCGTCGTTGTCGGCGAACAAATCTCTCTCTCTATATGTGTGTATATATGTATATATGTGGGTTTGGTGTGTAATGAGTAATTTAGTTGTGGTTTTGTTTGTGTTTATTTGGATGAGATGGATCTTTAGTCTCTTTAGGATGAAACCAAATAACCCAAGCCTAATTATGAGTTTGAAGAAGAAGATTACAGAGTCTATTTAGGATGAGAAACATTTACAGAGTCTATTTGAAGAATTTCGGTAAAACAGAGTAATTTCTATGATCTGGGTTTGAGTAATTGATGCTGATTCGGTTTTTACCCAAATTACCGAAATTACAATTCGGTAATTCGGGTATTTTTAAATTTCGGTTATTATTTCGGATAGTAAAATTGCCATTAATTCGATTTTCGGTTATAACCGAATAGCTTATTCGGTTCGGTTATAACCGAATGATCACCCCTGGTGGTATTTGAAAATTGTATAAAAGCTTCTCAAAAGCTAAAACCTAAACTAATAAACATGGCCGATGCAAAATGTTTATAACTATACAGGTTATATATTATGGACACGTGGCTAATACATTTATATGTATGAATATGATTGTATAGGATTTGTGAAAGAAAGTTAAGTTGTAATTGTGCAAAGAAAGGCACAAAGGCACTATACAACAATAAATTTGCAAATATTTACATTTTAAGCCTGTAAATACATTATAAAAGGGTTATAAATTGTAAATATAATGTATTGACACTTTAAAAGCCGTGTTGGATCTTTTTGAGAATGTGTGGCTATATTAAGCTGAAACTTAAAATATTCAAGAGGAATATGGAGGTTTCTCAGAAATAAGAATATCAGAAATTGATATAGTTTATGTGAATATTTATTAGCTATACAGGTTATGTAATATGAATGTGTGACTAATGTATGCTTACATGTGAACATAACTGTGTAGGATTCGTGAAGTGAAGTTAAACTAAATTTTGTATCAATGTGTTTTTGCTTAATTAAATGTTGTTTGCCTTTGATCTGTAATAGGTATTTTTATAAGTAGTGTTTTTTTTATGTATTTAGTTAAGCTGTTGATCCCTACTACTTTCCCTTTCTGCAAGCATAAGTTTGACAAGTATAATTTTGTTCTTAACTTTATCATAGCAATCTTATTATTAGTGTTGATGAAATCACAATCTACTAGACATGATAGAACTAAAAAAATAACAAAATTAGTTGATACATATTTACAATTAGCATTTTGAATAATGTAGCATATAATTCATTTACATTGATGAATTTGGGTTGTTATTTTAAAGGGAATGTCATTTTTCAATTTACATCATATTCACTTTGTGTTGCCAACCATGCTGCAGCCCATTTCCTAAAGTATATGCCTTCAATGTCAGCTAATTGCCTAATCGTATTGATTTTTGTTGTTATTTTAAAGTGTCTGTGGTATTTACGGTAACCTTTCCTTTTTGCCAGTTGATATATTAAATAATAGTGTCATTATATATGCTCTGTTTTGCTATTAATGTGAGATCTGAGATTTGCAGTATACTTTTAAAACCAGAAATTTTGAATTAATAGTTGTAATTCATTAGTCTAGTAAATCATTCTTTATATTCCTAGTAAAATGTTTTTAGGGTTAACAATTAAATATTCCTCAATTTTGCTTAGATCTTTACTTTGAAGATGGTAAGAGCATGCCAGATCATATGTCAGACTGAAAATATTTATTGTCAACCCTTTTGGTAGCTCATCATTCCAATTTACCAAATGACAATTCTGATTTTATTTAACTGCCAGTGTTTGTTTCATAAATCACTGTAATACTATAAAAACTCGGTACATTTTGCTATGCAAACCGTACTTTTCTTCTATATACCTTGTATTCATCTGTTTCTATTTCTTGTTTGTTTTTTCACGCTATATTTATGACTATTGCCAAGTGAATATAGTACATATATATAACACCTAAATCTAATATAGATTCTACATATTGCTAAATTAGCTCATTTCTTTCAAGAATAAATTCAGCTTTGGCTTTCAACATGTAGATGATTTATCGTCATCAAAGTAAAAGCAAGATGTTTTACTCTGATCAAGCCTGGACAAAATATTCTTAGCTAACACTTGTTTTGAGAGAAACTCTTGAAGTTGTTGCTTTGTTATAATCTCTTTGATCCTTTTTACATGGCCCTTCTCTAGATCTTTTTCGACCTTTTACTAATGATCATCAGTAGCAGTTTTGACACAATACACCAAATAAACAACGCACTTGCAGGACCAAGGAGAAACACTAGAATTTTCAATTTGGTACCTAAACTGAACCTGTATTGGATTAAAAAACATTATGAAATCATGACTGATATTAGATGCTGAGAAAACCAACTTTTTAACTTATTCTTTCTACTTGTACATGGGTGGGACTTGGGATTTGGGACTAAGGAGGAACATCACCAATTTACAAAAATTTTGCTTTTAACCTTTCACTACTTTCTAATTATTTTAGATTAACATTATACTAATATTATTTATTTTTCTCTTGCAGTTGCAGTTAGTTAGAATGCAAATTAATGAAGGATGATTGTAAATAAGAACAAAAGTTTTACCATCTTTTCAATGATGTTAATTTGATACTTTCTTTAGAATGTTTAAATTTTGATTTTTATGTCAATGGTGTATGATGATGTGTTTTGACATTTTCATCCCCTTTATGATTAGGATATTTAATTAATATATATATTATTTAAACTTTAAATTATGATTGGTGATGAGTAATTATTCAATTTTTTCTTTAAATTTTTATAAATAATTTGAATGAATTTTATATTAGGTGACTGATAAACGAATTCGGATACCTGAATATTCGAATAATTTATTAATTCAAATAAAATAAATGGACACAGATATTATCCGTATTGGATATTATTTTGAATATCGGATACAGATAATATATATAAAATTCGTCGAATACTGGATATGAATACGAATAGCGAATTAATTTTTCAGATAGGGATACGAATATCACTGGTATCTAGATCCATATATATTCGGTTACACCCTTAAGTCACCAAGTGTTTATTTTATACAAGTTAACTATATTTTTATACGGTTTGACTTCATTTAAAAAACTAATTAACACCCTTTTTACAAGATACCCAAGGATCCCATCAGATTTTAAAGAATATACATATTTACACTTATAAAATCATCATCTGCCAAAAAATTATTTATTTACACTTATAAAGTCGTTCTCTGAAAATCAAGTTAGACTATCGTCAAACTATATAAAGCTAATCGTGGCCAAATCTCGGTTAATTTCTACCAGAGACTGGCCAAATCGAGTATTTCGATAAATTTCTACTAGAGATTATTTTGAGGTGCAAATTTTAAGTAATTTAGTACTTTATGTAGCAATTTTAACTTTATGTAGAAATTATTTATATTTTTTTCAATATTATAAGTGAGAGAATATGATCATTACAAATTACATTTAATTTATTGTAAAATCTATTTTTTATAAATTAGAAAATATATCTATATGTGCTCAATTTTAATTTTAGAAATTATAACACTAGCAAAAAAAAAGTAAAATGGAATATTTATTTTGAGACGGAGGGAGTGAAACATTTAACTGAATAAAATTGTGCTGAAATAAATAAAAAATTTAAAATACAAAATGATCGTTTTGTGTTAAAAAAAGAAGAAGGTGGAAACGTGCTTATTGAGTTTATCTTAATTTTGGGTAACAAATTACTAGTCGTTGCAAAAAATTGTACAAAATACGCAACAAAAAAAATTATTACAAATGAATGCGGCCCATATTAAGCAACAAAATAGAGCAACAATATTTTTTTCGTTGCTCATGATGAGGAAAAATCACATCGGCAACAAAAAAAGTAAACAGGCGGGGGTATTTTTTTCCCGCCGAAGAATTGGCAACAAAATTTAGTAACGACTTATGAATTTCGTTACGAAAAATGAAAGCCTTTCACAAACTGAAACGAATGACAAATTTCGTTGCTAAACCTTCGTTTTTGGCAACAAATTTATAAGTCGTTACCCGAAAAATCGTTGTTGAATGTCCATTTTTTTGTAGTGTTCTCTGTACTCTTATATCAATCTCACCGCCTTGAATGAAATATCTTATGTGACATCAGTTAATTGCATGTAATCCACTTGCTGATCACTATTGTAAGACCCCGAATTTTATAAAATGAAAGTATTCAATTTTCTTATAATTATTATTCTATTAGTAAATGGTTAAATTGATAAAAAGTTAAAGTTAAGGGTGATATGTGAAATTTTTTGCAAAGTATGCAAGTTGTCATAAAATATTCGTTGTGTCGGGGAATATTCGTTTGGTCGGAGAATATTCGTTTTAACAGGGAATATTCGTACGACGACACAATCATTGTTGGACCCCACAACGGAATTACTGTCAGAGTTAGAAAATGACAGAAATGTCTTTTTATAAAAATAACGGCAAAATTTTATCGTTAAACTATTGAAATACCCGGTGGTAAATGTGAAGCCCCCAAAATAGATCCACACGACCCATTCTGAGTCACCAGATATCATACTATAAAAATCAAACATAAACTTCATTTATACAATTGTTGAACTGTCGTGCAGAATACGATCACAATTAAACTGTGAGTTTTTAATACAAATGTATGTAACTCTCATGGTGCCTCGACCACAACCTTACAATGGTACTTTTCATAAAAGTACAGTCAATAACTGTTTCAGAAATTAAAATCTTTGAAAAATACTCAAGGAAACCTTTGTACATGGGAGGCCATGCGTCTAGGTTATGATAGATATCATATGTCCACAAAATTGTCCTTGGTTGACCCAATAGTCCCCAAAGAAAAACAAGAATATTGTTATCATCTTCTTTCCAATGGTGAGTCATCTCTTGACTTATAATTATCTCCATTGTCTCCAATTGAGAATCATATTTCAAACAAACTCCAAGATTATATAGGTAGTGCTCGTAGATATACTCAGAAAGTGGATGTGCACAACCCTGTCTTATGATAACACGAGGTTGTATGTCATTAGACATCTTGTATGATAGTGACATAACACCCTTCCAAAGTTGGGTTCACCTCACCCTATTTGGTTCACCAAAATTAAATATCAAATGACATATACAATACGACACACTTATCTAAAGTTCTCAATAAAATTATTTCCATACTATTTAGGGAGAACCTCAACAGCTATAGACCACCGTTCTATTCTCCTGTTATCCCCGCTCGACCCAGCTACACTCTTATTACCTGAAATGAATTGTGAAGCAAAAGGGTGAGCACAACTAGCCCAGTAAAGAATATCATGACTAAAGATAATTTACATCATCAATAGCCTTCATCAGTAATAAATCGGAGATTTAGAACATATGGTAGATGATAAAACTTTTCAACCATAGTTACAGCGGAATGAGAAATCCATTAAAAGAGTCAAATAGACCATCAGGTCTATTATCTTCTCCATGTTAAAAGTCCACCAATAATGTTTTATCCCTGTAACACCAATCAATAATTCCTGTCCACAATCATATGAATAACTCATAATCATAATTGTGATTCTAAATTCCTCTTCGCACCCAGGACGAATATAATATTTATCATCTGTCTTTACCTGAAACATCAAAAATCATGGTTATACCAAATCACAATTCTTGTTCATAATCATACTAATAAATTCATATTTGCACTACGGGCCAAAGATATTAATTAACAATTCATCTTTGTTCTACAGGCCAAAGACATACAACTGTATTATAAAAGAGTCAAGTAGAGCATGATATCTACTATCTTCTACGAATTAAAACTGTATTATCAATATGTTATCGCCGAGACTCAGCTTAATAATTAATCCACAGCATCGAATCATCCCTGCTGTACGGCAATGATATTTATTAGTATTACGACCACGAATTATCAATGCACTACGGGCCAAGGATATTCGTGTTTTCAACAATGGTCATGATTATACAGAATAATCCCTAATTATAATCATACCAATAATTGTCTATCAATGCACGTAAGCCAAATATATACAACTATAAAACCAATTATCATCGGTCCATCTTTGCCGTAAGCCAAAGATATACAACTATAAAATAAATAATCAACGGTCCATCTTTGTACGTAAGCCAAAGATATACAACTATAAAACAAATAATCAACGGTCCATCTTTGCATGTAAGCCAAAGATATACAACTATAAAACTAATAATCAACAGTCCATCTTTGTACGTAAGCCAAAAATATACAATTGTAAAATCAATAATCAACAGTCCATCTTTGCATGTAAGCCAAAGATATACAATTTTAAAATCAATAATCAACAGTCTATCTTTGTACGTAAGCCAAAGATGACTTTCATCACAATATAAGCATGAGAATGATGACAATGATATAAACATTAATCAAACAAAAATAAGGATAAATATTAAAGACTTTAAATTTATCCAAATATTATCAATCACTTAATAAACTCATAATCTAATATTATTAATATTATAACAATATTTTAATCACTTCTTAAACTTATAAATAATTTATTTCAATTGTTTACACTTTACCAAATAATACATTTAATCATTCAAAAATGCCATACTCATAAGATTTCATCACCAATGATCAAATCTCTCATCAAAAATCTGCATATACCCTATATAGAATTCCCAAGCCATAAAATCCTATTTTCCAATTTTGTTACTTCATATAACATATTTAATTCATTTACTCATAACTAGTTCATTTTCATGAAAAATATCAAATCAGTCCCAAAAATATTTTTTTCCTGGGATTTAGCAGAATATAGTCCCATATTGAACATAAATTTTCTTGAAATTTTTAAAAATCATTTACTATTTTTCATATGGCCAAAACTGCCGAATATTTAGACATTTATCATAAATTGTACTTTTGTCCAAAAATTCCAAAATTTATAGAGTATTCTTCTGTTATATACATGTACTCCTAATAAAAATTTTACCAATTTTGGAGTTAACCACAAGGAGTTATAAGGGTTTACTTTTAAAATAGTCTTTTCCATAAAATTCATAACTCATAATCTATACATCCAAAAATCGCCATTTTTGGACACAATCTAGAAAACTCATCAAATTATCATTTCAAATTTTTCTCGAATTTTTGAGGGTCAGAAAAATTACAAAACTGCAAATGGATTTTCACCAGCCATGCGATAATCCACGTAGACAGATCATTTCCACAATTTAATAAGAAATGAATACAAAGGATCATTCACCATGCATGCGGTAATCCACATAGACAGGTTATTCCAACAGAATAATAAGGAATGGAATAACAGAAGAATTCACCATGCATGTGATAGACCACACAGACAACTTATTCCCAACAGAATAATATAGAATGGAACTAGGTCATGCGTAATCCGCACAGACAAGATATTCCAACAGAATAATAAAGAATGGAACTAGGTTATGCGTAATCCGCACAGATAGGATATTCTAACACAATAATAAAGAATGGAATAACAACAGAATTCACCAGGCATGTGATAGATTACACAGACAGGTTATTCCAACAGAATAATAAAGAATAGAATAATAGAAGAATTTCACCATGTATGTGGTACTTCGCATAGACAGGTTGTTCCAACATAATAATAAGTAATGAAATAACAACCCTTACGAGTATTGAAAGAAAATAACTCTCTTCATGAATACGAAAGAATAATACCCTGGATATTGGAATAGTGAGGTAGCAGACTTCTCTTCTTCTTTCTCTCTATAATTTCTCTCTATAATAATTGTTCTATAGCTTTAGTGAATTGGTGAGAAATGAAGGAAGAATGAGCTTCTATTTATAGAAAAATATAGTTTCGATAATTATACGTTTTGGGGCTCGAAATATTACAGTACAATACCTTCAACTTTTCTTTCATTTTTAATTTAGTCCTGCAAGTATTTTCAAACTTGTACCACCTCACCTAATAGTAAATAATGTGAATTAATAGTACAATCATGTGACTCAATAGTTATAATCATGTAAAAATATGAATTACAGTATAGTACCTCCATCTATACCTCAATTTTTAACTTAATCATGCAAGTATTATCAATCTTACACCACCTCCCCTAATAGTACATGAATGTGAATCAATAGTTCACACATGTGAACAAATAGTTATAATCATGTGAATTAATACCAATCAATTGCTTATTTACCCGATTAATTATCCGGTTGGTCAATATAACTTCCAGACATCAATTATTATCAAAATAAATGTCGATTTCTACTAACACTAATAATCCCAACACAATGGAAATATTTTTCTCAACAATTTCATTTTTGAAATTTTGAAGTTTGACATTTTTGAAAAAGTCAACTGTTGACTTTTTTGACCAAAAAGTCAACCCTGGCAAATTTTGTGTTTATAGTCTATTTCTACTAATTTCATCGTTCCGGACTCAAATATCACGTCCGCATCTCCAAATTCAACTCCGAACTCGAATTCAATTTTTAATAACATTCATCATTAATATTATAACTCACAATATTTAACAACCAGGTCGTTCCCAAGAAAGAGGAAGCTTTCCGATAAGGATTTCTTCTTATTGGCGCGCAATTAGGTGACCAAACCTGTGTGACCCCAGATTTTATGAATAAAGATTTAAATTTCTCGAAATATTTTTTTTAATATTATGGTGTGAACTTGATATAATGTCATAGTTGTGGGTAATATTTATTAATTTTGTAAAGTAAACAAGTTGTTATATAATATTTGATTGGTCGGAGAATATTCTTTTTATCGGATAATATCCGTACGACGAAATAATCATTGGTGAACCCACAACGGAAGTATTTTTGTAGTAAGAAAATGATAGAATTATCTTTTTATGAAAATAACGGCGGAAGTGTTACCGTTAAAACTGCTGAACTACCCGGTAGTAAAAGTACAGTAATATGTGTGGTTGCATAATAACACGCGGTATTGGTTATTGATGCTTACGTGAGAAGTAACTCAGTTATACTCAATTATTGCTACAATAATTGCTGCATCATATCTCTCATATTATTGATTCGATTATTGTCACAATATCATCTGCATAATATGATATATTATTAAATCAATAATTGAGACAAAAAAAGCTATTCATATTATTAAATTACAATATTTACAATGTCTAGAAGTTCTGTCAAGGAGAGGTTTGGTCACCTAATTGCGCGCCAATAGGGAAAAATCTTTATTGGAAAGCCCCCTCTTTCCTGGGAACGACCTAGATGTTAAATATTGTGAGTTATAATATTAATGATGAATAAGTTCGTGTTGATTAAAGATGAAATTAATAGTTCTATTATGTTGGAATTATTTGTGTTAGTGGAAATTGACATTTATTTCTATAATAATTGATGTCTGGAGGTTATATTGTTCAATCGAGTATTGAGGGCACTTTTCGTATCGGAGTACTATTCACGAGTTACTATTCATAAGTTATTATTCATGAGTTATTATTCACGGGGTACTATTCACCCGAAAAATATATTTCTTTTTGGTCCAAATTATTTTTGGGTACAATATTATTCTATGAGGAGATGTGCTAATTTTTCAGACCGTTGGTTGAAGTTATAATAGTGAATCAATATGGACTGCTGGTGGAAAGTTATAATAGTGAATCAATATGGAATGTTGGCTTAAAGTTTTAATAGTGAATCAATATGGACCGTTACTTTAAGTTTTAATAGTAAATCAATATGGACCGTCCGTTTAAAAGTAAATCAATCTGGACCGTTCATGAATTAGTTACTATTCAGTCCATTCTCCTATAAATAGAAGCTGTAAGACCCCAACTTATTATAAATGAAATTAATTTTTCTCTATTTATTATTTTGAAATAGTAAGGGTTGATTTGATTAATGTGGTTATTTATGGGTAAAATATGCAAATATTTCAAATAAGCAAGTGGTTATTGTGACGCCCCCAAAATTAGGTATACATCACCCATCTTGAGTCGCCAGTTACATGGTACAGAATTCAAATACAACTTACTAATACAACTGTCGTGTACAATACGACAAAACATAATTGTGAGTTTGAATACAATTATTGTCTACTAGAGATCATACAAACTCAAAAGGTGTCCTCAATACAATTATTGTCACACTATTTAACAGAATAGTGAGGACTACTAATACTATTCTCTGGTCCATCACTCCGTTCCCCGACTCGTCCCAGCTATATTCTTATTTCCTGAAGAGAACAGTGAAAGAAAGGGTGAGCTCAACTAGCCAAGTAAGAAATATTATGACTAAGATAATGCAGAATAAATTATCATTAGCCTTCAACAGTGTTAAACTGATAAAATACAATAAACATCAAGTTTAACTACAGCGGAACCAGCAATCCATTAAAAGAGTCAAGTAGAAAATGAAATCTACTATCTTTTATGATTTAAAAGGTTTTTCATCATCGTTATAGCTGAGACTCAGCTTAATAAATATTCCACATCATCGAATCACCCCCGCACTACGGCCAAGGATATTCTTTAGTATCACGACCACAATTATTCATGCACTACGGCCAAGAATATTTGTGTATTCATCAATGGTCATGATCATGCCAACAACTGTCCATCAATGTACTACGGGCCAATGAGGATTTTTAATTTTTACATCATTTGTAACATTACGGTCATGATTACACCGAATAATCCCTGGTCATAATCATACCAAGTCCATCTATGCACTACAGGCCACAGATGACTTTCAACAAAATATAAACATGAGGATGATGACAATGATATAAAAATTCAATAAAACAAGTTCAAGAATTATTTTATCCAGGAATTATTAACGTTCAAATTTGTCAACACGATACTGTTTTTGTGGTGTAAAATTCAAGAATGATCAGAAGAATATTTCTATGAAAGGATACTGGATGAAGCGCAAATATCAAGGATATTCCAATAATTTCATGGAGTATAGAAGTCAAAGTTTTATCCAACTGAGTATAATAAAGAATGAAATAACAAAAGAAATCACCATGCATGCGATAGACCGCACAGACAGGTTATTCCAGCAGAATAATAATAACGGAACCAGGTCAGGTGAAATTCACACCGACAGGATGTTCCAACAGAATAATAAAGAATGGAACCAGGTACGGTGTAAAACACACAGACAGGATATTCCAACAGAATAATAAATAATGGAACCAGGTCCGGTGTAAAACACACAGACAGGATATTCCGACAGAAATATAAAGACAGGATAGTAAATGGATGTCACCAAGTATAGGGTATTCCGCGTATACCGGTTATTCCAACAGAATAATAATGAATGGAATAACATAAGGATTTCACCAAGTATAGGGTGTACCGCGTATACAGGTCATGTATAGGGTATGCCACTTTTACAGGTTATTCCAACAGAATAACAAAGAATGGAATAACATAAGTTCTCTTCAAGAAGAAAGAATAACACCCCTTACTTTATTAGGAGATTGAATACTGCAGTAGTGTAGTAACTGAATACTCTTCTTCTTTCTCTTGTATTCTCTCTATACTTTCTCTCTCTATAGCTTGAGCGAATTCGTGAAAAATAATGAAGCCCTAGGCCTCTATTTATAGAAAAACTGAGGGTGGCTCTTGGTTTTAACGAAGGGTCAAAATGACTCTTGGTAATATTGAAGAGACAACTACTATTTGTGAAGGGGTAATTAACCCTTGGAACACCGAAGAGGCAGTTAACTCTTGGTAATATTGAAGGGACAACTACTATTTACGACGGTAATTACTATTTACGAAGGTAATTACTATTTACGAAGGTAATTACTATTTACAAAGGTAATTACTATTTACGAAAGTAATTACTATTTACAAAAGTAATTACTATTTATGAAAAAGACTCTTAGATGATGACATATGGCCCCCCATAAATAATTCAACTTAACACAAACGTCTAATAATAGACTCTTTATATACATCAAGGATTGAATAAAAATTACCAGAAATCATTTTATTTTTAATCAGCACATATTTAATCTTTCAACAATTATTAATCATTTATAACTTGTTGTCTCAATTATTGTTTAAATAATATAATATATTATACTGATGATACTGTGACAATAATTGAATCAATAATATAAGAGATATGATGCAGCAATTACTTTAGCAATAATTGAGTATAGCTGAGTGACTTCTCACGTAAGCATCAATAATCAATACCGTGTGCTACTATGCAACAACGCGTATTACTGTACTTTTACTACCGAGTAGTTCAACAGTTTTAACGGTAACACCTCCGCCGTTTATTTTATAGAAAACTAATTTTGTCGTTTTCTAACAACGAAAATACTTCCGTTGTGGGGTCCACCAATGATTGTGCCGTCGTACGAATATTTCCCGACAAAAAGAATATTCCCCGACCAAATGAATATTTTATAACAACTTGCGTACTTTGCAAAATTTATAAATATTACCCACAACTATAACATAATATCCAATTTATTCCATAATATTCAAAAATAATAATTATAGAAAATTCATCTTTATTTATAAAAACTGGGGTCTTACAGTTATAAACTATTCATTATTGTCGAGGAATATTTGTTTCGTCGTGGAATATTTTTGATGTCGGGTAATATTCGTACGACGACGCAGCTTTGTGTGGGCCCCATAACGGAAAGTGATTGGATGAAGAAAACGATAAGTATAAGTTGATTATAAATAACGGCGTAGTTGTTATCGTTAATACTATTAGAATACTCGGTGGTTAAAACACAGTAGCACACGATATTGCACCAATTATTGATTCTTACGTAAGAAGGCACTACTCAATAATGGTTACAATAATTACTGTTCAATATTTTATTTTACTAATTCAATAATTGCTACGTTGATATTTTATATTATTGTTATTTTAATAATTGTCACGACACATTATTTTCCATTATCAGATCAATAATTCATATTATTTGAGTAATATTATTAGATAACATTATTGGCAATGTCTAGAAAGTTCTGTCTAAGGAGATGTTTGGTCACCTAATTGCGCGCCAGTAAGGAGAAATCCTTATTGAAAAGCCCCCTCTTTCCTAGGAACAGCCTGGTAGTCAGTATTGTGATTCTGTAATATTATTTATGAATAATTAATTATTGATTTATATGATAAGAAAAATATTAATTTTATGTGGATATAGATGGAGAAAATTTTTAATGTGACAATTGTTGAAAATTGATATTTTATTTTTTCTGATAAAATAATTCATTTAAATATATTATTTTATTATAATAATATAATAATGGTGATATTTTTACAATGAATGTGTGATATATGAATAAATGAGGAGGAAGAGTATTTTTGTTACAAAAAATGTTTAAAACATGTTAAACATGTTCGTGGGTCCTATTTTTTGACTGAAATTTGATTATAGCATGTAAAATCGTCCGTATGTGTGTTTCGGTAAATTTCTGTTTGGAATTTGAAATGGACATAAGATTCGAATTTTTCTGATAAAAGGGCTATTTATTGTGAATTATTGAAGTTCAGGTATATTGGGTCTGAATTGATTTTTAGAATTTTAAATAATTTTATTAACAAAAACGTTTTTTGTGATTTTGGTGGGTTGGTGGCTGGTGTTTTTGACCAAAAAAGTGGGCTAAGGAAATTTATATAAATATATTAATATTTTATTAAATTTTTTGTTTTGGTGTTCTATGTATTTTCCTATAAATAGGGTGCTTAGATTAGAATTGAAAATCACACTAGAAACAAGTTTTTTCTCTATTTCGTTCTCAATATTATCGAGCATATTCTTGCGAGTATTTTGAGATTTTGAGTGTTACTATACGGTACAAGTTCCCTTCAGCACTATATCCAGTATTCCAGTCAGAAGTACTGTCTTTTCGAGGTAAGGGATGTTATTTTTTTTATAAATAAAATTATTTCTTTCAATATCATTATACCGAAATATTGGTAAGATTTTTCTTGTGAAATTCTTATCTTTTAGTGTCAGGGTTACTATTCATGTATACGACACTATTCACGTATACGACACTATTCACGAATACGGCACTATTCACAGAAAAATTAAATTTTCGTTTTTTGTCCAAAATATCTATTATGGATACTAGCTTTGATTGTATTCATGTTTTAATCATTCTTGAATTTTACTTCACTATGATTATTATGAAGTATTTTTTAACTCAGATTGTTTAAAGTACGAATCCTTAATATTCGTTCTTTTGTTTCACTGGATTCGTTTTCTTTAAAATAATTTTCATTATCATCAGTCCTAAATGATGATATTACTGAATATCTTTGGCCTGTAGTGCGAAGATGAATGAATTTTTGATGAATATCTTTGGCTCGTAGTGCAAAAATGAACAGATGTTGAGATGAACATGACCAACTGATGAATATTTTTGGCCTGTAGTGCAAAGATGAATATTTAATTCAAGATGTATATTGATTGATGTTACAAGGATAAAATATTGATGATGGATTTTTAAATTCATAGATAATAGTAGATTTCATTCTCTACATAACTCTTCTATGAATTATTATTTTCGCTGCGAATATTGATCTGAAACTTGTTGTCTATTATATTCTATCAGTATTTTTCCTGTTGGAGACTAACGATAATTTGTTCTATATTATCTTAGTTATAATATTCTTTATTGGGCTAGTTGAGCTAACCCTTTTCCTTTTTGTTCCATTTTTCTTCTTAGGAGACGAGAATGTAGCGAGTACTAGTCGGGGTATGGAATGAAAGTTCTAGAAAGTTGTTTTAGTAGTCATCATTTTTTTGTAAAATATTGTATCAATAATTGTAATGAGGACTTATTTGAGTGTTGATATTGTCTAGAAGACAATATTTTTTTTTAAACTCACAGGTTATGTTTTGTCGTATTTTGCACGATAATTGTATTAATAAAGTTGTAGTTATTTTTGTACCATGTGTTTGGCAACTCAGAATGGGTGTTGTATACCTATTTTGGGGGCGTCACAGTTGGTATCAGAGCTTAGGGATATGATCTTTGGCGGAGATCGCGGAATAGAACTAGGAAGGGAGAGACGAGTAAATCCTTCGCTAGTGTGTCCTACCTAAACTTATTTGTTGGTTGGTCAGAATATAGGGATATTATGTAATATGTTAATTTCTTCAATTAACCCTTGTTTTATGGCAGTATTTGAGAATGACAACCGAGAATGTTAATAGTGGAGTAAATGAGACCGTGGAGACACCTTTACCCACCAATGAGGAAAACGTGTAACAGGCTGGCAATTTTCCTCCTGTAAATAACACCACTGATCAGACGATGAACGATGGAATGTTTAGAAGCTTTTTGAAGTTCATGCAAAATCAGACGAAGGAGACTCGTGTACAAAATATAGGTGAAAATGATAGCAACGCACGGTTTTTCATAGCCAAGCAGTTCAAAGAGTTGGGACCACCAGAATTCTGGGAAAAACCGGATCCAATTAAGGCAGAGACGTGAGTGAAGCAAATTACCAAGATATTAGATGTTTTGGGATGCACGGAGGAACAGAAGGTTTCATTCGCCACCTTTATGTTCCGTAACGAGGCAAATTACTGGTGGAAATCTGTGAAGCGTACCCATCCAGCCACACTCAGTATGTCTTGGGAGACATTTCAGAAACTGTTCAATGACAAGTACTTTCCTAAAAGTATTCATTATATGAAGGAGGTGGAGTTTATTAGACTGGAACAAAACAACATGATGATGTCTCAGTACGAGGAGAAGTTCGCGGAGTTATCCAGGTTTGCACCTCATTTGGCGGAGAATGAGGAACGTATGACGCGGATGTTTCTGAGAGGTTTGAAACCCGACATACGTCAGTATCTCATTTCTCATAAATTTTCTCTATATTCAGATTTTGTCAACAGGGCTCAATTATTAGAGTGAGATAACGAGTACGTTCAACCGAGGGACCACAACCAGGGTCATATGAGTGACAGCAGTCAACGGAGCAACGATAACCAACGTGGAAAGAAAAATATGGACAAAAGCGGTAACCACTCTGGTGGTAATCATAGCCATGAAAATAGAAGAAGCGAGTCGGAGGTAGATTTTAAAAAGAGGAAATTCAACAATGACAATGTGAAGATGTCAGCACCAGTAGCAACTAGTTCTAAGGGAGGAGAACGACCACCGGTCGTATGCTATAAATGCAGAAAAGAGGGACATATCAGCCCAAACTGTCCACAACAGTTCAAGGTATGTTATAATTGTGGAAAGGAAGGACATATCACTCGAGATTTTACGATAGCGAAACCAAGTCCAGCGGGAATGGTGACTCAAAAGGCTATCCCAAAAAAGTCAAAGTCAACGGTTCCTGGAAGAGCATTTGTCGTGACTAGTCAAATTGCGAGGAACCCAAACGAGGTGATCACGGGTAAGCTAATCATAAATTCTTGCGAAGTTTATACCTTACTAGATACCGGTGCTACCCATTCATTTATCTCTCCTGCTTGTGCTCAACGTTTAAACTTGACTCCGGAGAAATTAGACTTTGATTTATCTGTAAAGACTCCGTTAGGAGAAACTTTCATCACATCCACTATTTATAAATCTTGTTTGATCCAAGTTGGCACCATCAAATTGCATGTTGACCTTATCTCTTTAAAGATACTTGCTTTTGATGTGATTTTAGGGATTGATTGGTTAACTACTCATCATGCCAAATTTGATTTTTTTCGTAAGGTTGTTAGTTTTCATATTCCTAACCAACCTGTTGTACGAATTCAAGCAACTAAACCACTAAAATCAATCACTGTCATATCAAGTCATAAAGCTATTCGTTTATTGAAAAATGGATGTCAAGCTTTCTTAGCCCATGTTATGGATTTGAATAAAGACACGTCAGATTTGAATAATATTTTTGTTGTTAGTAAATTTCCTGATGTATTTCCTGAAGAACTTCTCTGTCTACCCCCAAAACGTGAAGTTGAATTCTTTATTGATCTTGAACCTGGTACAAAGCTCATTTCTAAAACCCCATATCGAATGGCTACTATTGAACTTCAGGAGTTAAAGGTCCAACTACAGGAGTTGTTGGACATCAGTTTTATTCGTCCTAGTAAATCTCCTTGGGGTGCTCCTATTTTATTCGTAAAGAAAAAAGACGGGAGTATGCGACTTTGTATTGACTACTAGGAATTGAACCATGTCACCATCAAGAATAGGTATCTGCTACCTCGCATTGATGACCTGTTTGACCAGTTGCAAGGAGCACAATTCTTTTCAAAGATCGATCTTTGTTCTGGATATCATCAGCTGAAGATTAGAACCGAGCATATCCCAAAGACTGCCTTCAGAACTCGATATGGGCATTATGAATTCCTAGTCATGTCTTTTGGATTGACTAATGCTCATGCGGCTTTAATGGATATGATGAACCGAGTATTCAAGGAATATTTGGATCAGTTTGTTGTTGTCTTTATTGATGATATCCTCATATATTCCAAAAGTCGTGAAGATCATGAGCACCATTTAAAATTGGTACTCCAAAGGCTTCGTGAAAATAAGTTGTATGCCAAGTTGAAGAAATGCGAGTTCTGGTTTAAGGAAGTAGCATTCCTTGGGCACGTAGTGTCAAAACATGGAGCATCTGTTGACCCAGCGAAGATTAAAGCAATACAAAGTTGGGAGCAACCGAAGACGGTGACCGAATTACGTAGGTTTCTGGGCTTAGCTAGTTATTATCGGAGATTCATGGAAGGGTTTTCTCGAATCACTACTCTATTAACTTAGTTGACTAGGAAGGATAAAAAATTCGTATGGAGCAAGGAATGCGAGAAGAGTTTTCAAGAGCTCAAGAGGAGACTCATTTCGGCAACTGTTCTAATAATACCGTCTGGTTCTGATGGATTTGTTATCTACAGCGATGCTTCAGGCAAAGGGTTAGGATGTGTTCTCATACAAAATGGGAAAGTCATAGCCTATGTCTCACGATAACTTAAAGAATATGAGAGGAATTATCCTACTCATGATCTAGTGTTGGCAGCAGTCGTTTTCGCGCTAAAGATCTGGAGGCACTATCTATTTCTTGACGGTCAATTTCTGTTTGGAATTTGGAAAAACTTAAACTTACAAAGTTGTAGTGAATTGAATTTTCTATGGAATGGACATAAGATTCAAATTTTTCTGATAAAAGGCTATTTATTGTGAATTATTGAAGTTCTGGTATATTGGGTCTGAATTGATTTTTGGAGTTTTAAATAATTTTATTAACAAAAATGTTTTTTGTGATTTTGGTGGGTTGGTGGCTGGTGTTTTTGACCAAAAAAGTGGGCTAAGGAAATTTATATAAATATATTAATATTTTATTAAATTTTCTGTTTTGGTGTTCTAAGCATTTTCTTATAAATAGGGTGCTTATGTTAGAATTGAAAATCACTCCAGAAACAAGTTTTTTCTCTCTTTCTCTCTCTATATTATCGAGCGTATTCTTGTGAGTATTTTGAGACTTTGAGTGTTGCTATATGGTACAAGTTCCCTTCAGCACTATATCCAGTGTTCTAATTAGAAGTACTGTCTTTTCGAGGTAAGGAATGTTATTTTTTTATAAATAAAATTATTTCTTTCAATATCACTATGCCGAAATATTGGTAAGATTTTTCTTGTGAAATTCTTGTCTTTTAGTGTCGGGGTTACTATTCACGTATACGACACTATTCACGTATACGACACTATTCACGAATACGGCACTATTCACAGAAAAATTAAATTTTCATTTTTTATACAAAATATCTATTATGGATACTATATTTGATTGTATCCATGTTTTGATCATTCTTGAATTTTACTTCACTATGATTATTATGAAATATTTTTGAACTCGGATTGTTTAAAGTACGAATCCTTAATATTCGTTCTTTTGTTTCACTGGATTCGTTTTTATTAAAATATTTTTCATTATCCTCAGTCCTAAATGATAATATTACTGAATATCTTTGGCCTGTAGTGAAAAGATGAATGAATTTATGATGAATATCTTTGGCCCGTAGTGCAAAGATGAACAGGTGTTGAGATGAACATGACCAACTGATGAATATCTTTGGCGTGTAGTGCAAAGATGAATATTTGATTCAAGATGTATATTGATTGATGTTACAGGGATAAAATATTGATGATGGACTTTTAAATTCATAGATAATAGTAGATTTCATTCTCTACGTAACTCTTCTAAGAATTATTATTTCCGCTGCTAATATTGACCTGAAACTTGTTGTCTATTATATTTTATCAGATTTTTTCCTGTTGGAGACTAACGATAATTTGTTCTATATTATCTTAGTCATAATATTCTTCACTAGGCTAGTAGAGCTCACCCTTTTCCTTTTTGTTCCATTTTTCTTCTCAGGAGGCTAGAAAGGTAGCTAATTTCTTAAGGAATTAATTAGAAATTGATTTTTAAAAAATAATAAATGAATTTTAAAAATTAAGAGAAAAATATATGTTCAATATGGGACTATATTATGCTAAATCCCGGAAAAGAAATATTTTTGGGACTGATTTGGTATTTTTCATGAAAATAGTTTAGTTATGAGTAAAAGAGTTAAATATGTTATGTGAAGTAACAAAATTGGAAAATAGTATTTTATGACTTGGGAATCCGATATAGGGTATATGCAGATTTTTGACAAGGGATTTGATCATTGGTGATGAAATCTTATGAGTATGACATTTTTTAATGATTAAATACATTATTTGGTAAAGTGTAAATAATTGAAATAAATTGTTTATTAAAATATTGTTATAATATTATATTATAAGTTTATTAAGTGATTGATAATATTTGGATAAATTTAATGTCTTTAATATTTATCCTTGTTTTCGTTTGATTAATGCTCATATTATTGCCATCATCCTTATGTTTATATTGTGATGAAAGTCATCTGTGACTTACGTGCATAGATGGCTTGGTATGATTATGACCAGGGATTATTCGGTATAATTATGACCGTAATGTGACGAATGATGTGGTGAAAGTCCTCAATGGCCTGTAGTGCATTGATGGACATTATTTGGTATGATTATGACCAGGGATTATTCGGTATAGTCATGAGCATTGATGATTTAATATCCTTTGCCCGTAGTGTAGGGAAGATTCGATGATATGGTTTATTTATTAAGCTGAGTCTCAGCGATTAAAATTGATGAAAACTTTTTAAATCATAGAAGATAGTAGATATCACGCTATACTTGACTCTTCTAATGGATTGCTTATTTCGCTGCAGTTAAACTTGATGTCTATTGTATTTTATCAATTTAACATTGTTGAAGGCTAATGATAATTTATTCTGCATTATCTTAGTCATAATATTTCTTACTGGGCTAGTTGAGCTCACCCTTTTCCTTCCATTGTTCCCTTCAAAATATGAGAACGTAGTCGGGACTAGTCAGGGAATGGAGTGACGGTCCGAGATGGTGTCATAGTAGTCCTCACTATTCTATAAAATAGTGTGATAATAAATGTAATGATGACTTCATTGAGTTGGTATACTGTCTAGATGACAATATACGTTTTAAAACTCTTAGATTATATTTTTGTCGTATTTTGCACGAGTGTTGTATAATTAAGTTGTATCAAGATGGATGATGTATACCTATTTTGGCGGCGTCACAAAACCTCTCCTTGACAGAACTTCTAGACATTGTCAATATTACAAATAATAATATGAATAACTTTGTCGTCTCAATTATTGATTTAATAATATAACATATTATGCAGATGATACTATGACAATAATTGAATCAATAATATGAGAGATATGATACATCAATTACTATAGCAATAATTGAGTATAACTGAGTGACTTCTCACGTAAGCATCAATAATCAATACCGTGTGTTACTATACAACCACGCGTATTGCTGTACTTTTACTACCGAGTAGCTCAACAGTTTTAACGGTAACACTTTCGCTGTTATTTTTATAAAAAGATAATTATGTCATTTTCTTACTACGATAATACTTCCGTTGTGGAGTCCTCCAATGATTGTGCCGTCCTACGGATATTCCCCGACAAAAAGAATATTTTTTAACAACTTGCATACTTTGAAAAAATTTCACATATCACCCTTAACTTTAACCTTTTATCAATTTAACCATTTACTAAATAGAATAATTATAAGAAAATTGAATACTTTCATTTCATAAAATTCGGGTGGTTGCATAGTAAAACACAGTATTGATTATTGATGCTTACGTGAGAAGTTACTCAGTTATACTCAATTATTGCTATAGTAATTGCTGCATAATATCTCTCATATTATTAATTCAATTATTGTCATAGTATCATCTGCATAATATTTTATATTATTAAATCAATAATTAAGACGCTAAAGTTATTCATATTACTATTTGCATTATTGAAGATGTTTAGAAAGTTCTGTCGAGGAAATGTGTTTGGTCACTTAATTGCGTGCCAATAGGGAGAAATCCTTATCGGAAAGACTCATCTTTCTTGGGAATGATCTGGTTGTTAAATATTATGAGTTATAATATTAATGATGATTAAGTTAATGTTGATTAAAGATAAAATTGATATTTCCATTGTGTTAGTATTATTAGTGTTAATGAAAATAGACATTTATTTCGATAATAATTGATTTCTGGAGGTTAATTGACCAATCGGGTAATTAATCGGATAAATGAGCAATTAATTGTTATTAATTCACATGCTTATAACAATTTATTCATATGTATGTACTATTAATTCACAGACATGTACTATTAGGGAAGGTGGTGCAAGATTGATAATAATTGCATGACTAAATTAAAAATATAGGTATAGATGAAGGTACAATATTGTAACTATTTTTTTCACATGTATAAAACTATTGATTTACATGAATGTACTATTGATTCACATGCATGTACTATTAGGGGAGGTGGTGCAAGTTTGATGATACATGCAGGACTAAATTAAAAATAAAGGAAAATATGAAGGTATTATACTGTAATATTTCGAGTCCCAAAACGTACAATTATCGAAACTATATTTTTTTATAAATAGAAGTTCATTCTTCTTTCATTCTCACCAATTCACTAAGACTCATAAGAGCTATTATAGAGAGAGAAGCTATAGAGAGAAAGAAGAAGAAAAGTCTGCTACTTCACTATTCCAGTATCTAGTCTTCTTCTGAGGTAAGAGATATTATTTTTGTTCAGTATTCATAAGAAATAATATTTTCTTTCATACTCTGTAGTATGTGAGTAATATTATTTCGTCTCGTATTCCTGATTATACTTTCATTTTGTTAAAGTATTGCTTCTATACTTCGTGAAATTAGTAGAATATCCTTGAAACTTGTGCTTCATTTAGTATTGTTTCACAAGGGTATTTTCTGCACATTTTTGTTAAATTTTAAGCTTTTCATGTCGGAGTACTATCCATGAGTACTATTCATTTATACATTACTATTCATAAAGTACTATTCACAGGTACTATTCATGGGTTACTATTCCCAAAGTACTATTCACGGGGTACTACTCACCCGGAGTACTATTCATGACAAAATTGATTTCTTTTCGGTCCAAATCATTTTTGATACAATATCATTCTTGAATTTTACTCCACAAAGCCGTATCATGTTGGCAATTTGAACATTATTGAATTCTGGATAAATTAAATTATAAATCTTTAAAAATTATCATTTACTTTCTTTTAATTGAATTCTTTAATCATTGTTATCATTCTTATTCTTATATTGCGATGAAAGTCATCTTTGGCTTACGTGCATAGAAGGACTGTTGATTGGTATGATTATGACTATAGATCATTCGGTATAATGACGACCCGTAATGTTACAAATGATGTGATAAAAGTCCTTATTGGCCTGTAGTGCATTGATGGACAGTTGCTGATATGATCATAACCATTGGTGAAAACACGAATATCCTTGGCTCGTAGTGCATGGATAATTCGTGGTAGTGATACTAATGAATATCCTTGGCCTGTAGTGCAGGGATGATTTGATGATGTGGTTTATTTATTAAGTTGAGTATCAGCGATAAAATTGATGATAAACTTTTTAAATCATAGAAGATAGTAGATATCATGCTCTACTTGACTATTCTGATGGATTGCTTGTTCCGCTGCAGTTAAACTTGTTGTTTATTAGTTTAACACTGTTGAAGGCTAACGATAATTTATTCTACATTATCTTAGTCATAATATTTCTTACTGAGATAGTTGAGCTCACCCTTTTCTTTCATTGTTCTCTTCAGGAAATGAGAATATATATAGATGGGCAGAGTCGGGGAATTGAGTGATGGTCCATGATACGTGGCTATAGTAGTCCTCACTATTCTATGAAATAATATGATAATAATTGTAATGAGGACTCCATTAAGTGTATATATTTTCTAGAAGACAATATTCGTGTTAAAAGTCTCATCTACACTTTTGTTGTATTGTATAAAAGAAGTTTGTATTTAAATTATGTATCATTTATTTGGTGACTCAGAATGGGTGATGTATACCTATTTTGAGGACATCATAGTTGGTATCAAAACTTAGGAATATGATCTCTGGCTGAGTTGTCAGACTGGATCTAGGAGGGGCGAGACGGGTTAATCCTTCGCTAGTATGACCTACCTAAGTTATTTGTTTATTAATTGGTCAGTCAGAAGGGATAATATGTGGCATGTCAATTAACCCTTGTTTTGTGACAGTGTTTGAGAATGACATCTGAAAATGTTGAGATAATCAATGAAGCACATGAGACCGTTGAGTCACTGACGATCAATAATCAGGAAAATGTGCATCAGAAAGGCAATAATCCTCGTGTAAACAACAACACCGGCCAAATGATGAACGATGGTATGTTTAGGAACTTTTTAAAATTTATGCAAAACCAAACGAGAGAGACTCCTGTTAAAAATGCAAGTGTAAACACTGGAAACTCACGGCTGGTCACCGCTAAGTAGTTCAAGGAACTGGGACCGCCAGAGTTTTTGGAAAAGCCAGAACCACTTAAGGCGGAGACGTGGATAAAATAGATCACCAAGATATTTGATGTCTTGGAATACTTAGAGGAGCAAAAGTGTAAAACCTTGAATTTTACGAAATGAAAGTATTCAATTTTTATAATTATTATTCTATTTAGTAAATGGTTAAATTGATAAAAGGTTAAAGTTAAGGGTGATATGTGAAAATTTTTCAAAGTAAGTAAGTTGTCATAAAATAATCGGTGGTAAAAGTATAGTAATATGCTTGGTTACATAGTAGTACACGGTATTGATTATTGATGCTTACGTGAGAAGTCAATCAGTAATCATGGAATCCAATTCAAATTTCATAAAATTGAATACTTTCATTTCGTTATATTATATAACAATTTGCTTAATTTGCAAAATTTATAAATATTACCCAATCGAATATTATATAACAATTTGCTTACTTTGCAAAATTTATAAATATTACCCACAACTATAACATTATATCAAATCCACACCATAATATTCAAAAAAATATTTCTAAAAATTTAAATCTTTATTCATAAAATTTGGGGTCTCACAATCTCCTCTCCTTATGAAATTTTGCCCACGAAATTTACGTACGTACCTGGTATGATGAGGATACCTTGACTTCATTTCAGATTCTAACTCTTGATGTATAACCTTTGAGTGTTGAATACGATCCTTTATATCCATGATTTTAAAACGTATCTCCTCATACATTAAATCTTCTGCTATATCATTTAGTTCTAATTTAATAATGTGGTTCGGGTCATCCACATATTTACGTAACATCGATACGTGAAAAATGTTATGAACACGCAACATACTTGGCAGTAAAACGAGTCTATAGGCCATAGTTCCTACTTGATCGAAGATTTCAAATGGGCCAATTAAATTGAGGGTTGATATTTCCTCTTTTCATCGATTCTTGCTTCTAGAATAACACCTTCTTGAACCTTCTTCTTCACATTCATCAGCTCCGGTGTCTAGCTTGACCGATTTTAACTTTATCGATTAAAGTCGATTCTACTCGTATATTCGTTATCTTCACGTGGGTCCCTAGAGTCTTTAACTCTATCTTCATCATTTGTAAGTTATACGAAATGAGTTTTTGTGTTAACAACATCGCACTCGTAAACGCATACGATCTTCTACTCAACGCGTCAGCTACCACATTCGTTCTTCCACAATGATATTGAATGGTATAGTCGTAATCTTCAACAGCTCGAGCCAACATCTTTGGCACATTATACGTTCGTTTTGGGTGAAGAAAATATTTGAGGGTTTTAGAAATGGGTTTTGTACTGGAGTCAATACAAAATATTATTTCATGCTCTAGGGAAGGCCAGGAAGTTCTTCGAAAATACGTCAGGAAATTTATTAACAATAGAAATATCATTTAAAAACTGTGACTCTCATCCAAGACTTGGATAACACATGAAATGAAGGTTTCTACTAACGATGTTTTAACCAATAAGTCAAAGTCTAACTTCTCTGGGGTCAAATTTAAATGTTCAGCGCAAGCAAGAGAGATAAAAAAATGGGTAGATCCGGTATCTAATAAGGTATAGACTTCGCAAGAATTTAAAATTAACTAACCCGTGCTAAATTTGTTTGGGTTACTCGTTTTTTGAGAAGTCACAAAAAACGCTCTTCCTGAAATCACCGACTTTGTTTTGTCTGTATCCGCCTTTGGTGCCACCATCGCAAATGGACTTGATTTCGCTACAGGACAAAATTGAGCTATGTGACAATCTTTTCCACAACAAAAACATACCTTGGAAGGCTGTGAATAATTTGGACTTATGTGTTCCTCCTCTCCGCGTCTGTAGCATCTAACTGGCGATCGTTCTCTTTCCTTAACAACAAGTGTTGGTGCTGACGTCTTTCCATTATTATTAAATCTCCTCTTCTTGAAAATTTCACTTCTATTATCTTGGCCATGATTACCACCGAAGTGGTTACCATTTCTAGCATGATAATTTACTCCAGGATGGTTATCATTGTTCAGATGGTCGTTGCCACTGGTATGATTATTATCATGTTGTTGGTCATTGCCTTTTGGTTGTGCTGACTCATTATCGCGCTCCAATAAATGAGCCTTATTCACAACATCTGAATATAAACAAAGTTTGTGAGAAATGAGGTATTGACATATATCGGGTTTTAAACCTCTTAGAAACATTCGCGTCATTCGTTCCTCATTATCGACCAAAAGAGATGCAAACCGGGATAACTCCGCAAATTTAGCCTTGTATTACGACACGGTCATATTGTTTTGCTCCAACTTGATACACTCCACCTCCTTCATGTGAAGAATACTTTCGGGAAAGTACTTGTCGCTGAATAATTCTTGTAACTTCTCCCAAGCCATCTTCAGTGTGGGAGGCTGAGTACGTTTTACAGATTCCCACCAGTAATCTGTCTCTTCACGCAACATAAAAGTGGCAAAGGGAACCTTTTGCTACTCGGAGCATCCCAATACATCAAATATCTTGGTGATCTACTTTAACCACGTCTCCGCCTTAAGTGGTTCTGGCTTTCCTAAAAATCCGGCGGTCCCAGCTCCTTGAACTGGTTAGCGGTGACCATCCGAGAGTTGCCAGTGTTTCCACCTGCATTTTGAATAGGAGTCTCTCTCGCCTGCTGTTGCATGAATTGCATAAAGCCTCTGATTATCCCATCGTTCATCATCTGATCGGTGTTGTTGTTTACCTGAGGATTATTGTCTTCCTGTTGCACATTATCATGGATATTGATCGTTGGTGACACAACGGTCTCATGTGTTTCATTGCTGATCTCAAAATTTTTAGATGTCATTTTCAAACATTGTCTCAAAATAAGGGTTAATTGACATGACATATAGTATCCCTATACTCTGACCGACCAATTAAAAAACAAGTAAACTTAGGTAGGTCATACTAGCGAAGGAATTCCCGTCTCTCCCCTCCTAGTTCTTATCTCACATCTCAGCCAGGAATCATATCCCTAAGCTTTAATACCAACTGTGACGCCCCCAAAACAGGTATACATCACCCATCTTAAGTCTCCAGATACATGGTACATAAATTCAAATACATCTTAATTATACAACAGTCATGTAAAATACGACAAAACATAGCTGAGAGTTTAAACAAGAATGTTGTCATCTAGACAATATCCACACTCAATGATGTCTTCTTTACAATTATTATCACATTATTCTGTAGAATAGTGAGGACCACTAAAGCCATTTATCCTGGACCAATACTCCATTCCCCGACTCGTCCTAACTATATTCTCATTTCTTGAAGAGAACAATAAAAGAAAGGGTGAGCTCAACTAGCCCACTAAGAAATATTATGACTAAGATAATGTAGAATAAATTATCCTTAGCCTTCAACAGTATAACAACTGATAGAATACAATAGACAACAAGTTTTAGATCAACAATTGCAGCGGAATAAGCAATCAATTAGAAGAGTCAAGTAGAGCATAAAATCTACTATCTTCTATGATTTAAAAAGTTTTTCATTAAATTTATCGCTGAGACTCAGCTTAATAAATCAAATCAAATCATCCCTGCACCACGGCCAAGGATATTCATGTAATCATCAATGGTCATGATTATACCAAATAATCCCTGGTCATAATCATACCAACAACTGTCTATCAATGAAGTACATGCCAATGAGTACTTTCACCACATCATTCGTCACATTACGGTCATGATTATACCGAATAATCCCTGGTCATAATCATACCAAGTCCATCTTTGCACGTAAGCCAAAGATGACTTTCATCACAATATAAGCATGAGGATGATGACAATGACATAATAATTCAATAAAACAAGTTCAATGATAAATTTTAAAGATTTATAATTTAATTTATCCAGAAATCAATAACGTCCAAATTGTCAACATGATACTGCTTTGTAGAGTAAAATTCAAGAATAATATTCATGTACCAGAAATAATTTGGACAGAAAAGAAATATATTTTTCGGGTAAATAGTACCCCGTGAATATTACTTCAAGAATAGTACCCCGACATGAAAAGTACCCCAAATACCCGAGTAAATAATATTCGGGTGAATAGTAATTTGGGTGAATAGTAACCCGTGAATAGTACTCCGACACAAAAAGTGCCCCGAATACCTGAGTGAATAATACTAGAGTAAATAGTAACCGAGTGAATAGTAACCTGTGAATAGTAACTCGTAAATAAAACACCAAATAAAATGATATTTCATGACGAGTACAAAAGAATTGATATCTCATACGAGTATAATAGAATATACGAAACTGCATATGGATTTTCACCCACCATGAGGTAATCCACGTAGACAGATCATTTTTATAATTTAATAAAGAATGAATACAAAGGATCATTCACCATGCATGCGATAATCCACATAGACCGGTTATTCCAACAGAATAATAA
Source organism: Panax japonicus (assembly GCA_020205505.1). Classification (NCBI taxonomy): domain Eukaryota; kingdom Viridiplantae; phylum Streptophyta; class Magnoliopsida; order Apiales; family Araliaceae; genus Panax; species Panax japonicus. The sequence goes on along the minus strand of JAINUV010000025.1, from coordinate 494,991 downwards.
AGAATAGAATAACAGAAGAATTCACCATGAATGTGATAGACCGCACAGACAGGTTATTCCCAACAGAATAATAAAGAATGGAACCAGGTCATGCGTAATCCGGACAGACATGATATTCCAACAAAATAATAAAGAATGGAACCAGGTCATGCGTAATCCGCACATACAGGATATTCCAACAGAATAATAAAGAATGGAATAATAACAGAATTCACCAGGCATGCGATAGACCGCACAGACAGGTTATTCCAACATAATAATAAAGAATGGAATAACAGAAGAATTTTACCATGTATGCGGTACTTCGCATAGACAAGTTATTCCAACATAATAATAAAGAATGGAATAACAACCCATATGAGTATTGAAAGAAAATAACTCTCTTCATGAATACGAAAGAATAATACCACTTGCCTCAAAAGAAGAATGGATACTGGAATAGTGAGGTAACAGACTTCTCTTCTTCTTTCTCTCTATAATTTCTCTCTATAATAATTGCTCTTGTGAGACTTAGTGAATTGATGAGAAATGAAGGAAGAAAGAACTTCTATTTATAGGAAAATATAGTTTCAATAATTGCACATTTTGGGGCTCGAAATATTACAGTATAATACCTCCCTCTTTTTTTCATTTTTAATTTAGTCCTGCAAGTATTATCAAACTTGCACCACCTCTCCTAATAGTAAATAATGTGAATCAATAGTAAATCATGTGAATCAATAGTTCTAGACATGTGAAAATACGAATTACAGTATAATACCTCCATCTATATCTCCATTTTTAACTTAGTCATGCAAGTATTATCAATCTTGTACCAACTAACCTAATAGCAAATGAATGTGAATCAATAGTACACATATGTGAATAAATAGTTATAATCATGTGAATCAATAGCAATTAATTGCTCATTTATCCGATTAATTATCCGATTGGTCAATATAACCTCTAGACATCAATTATTATCGAAATAAATGTCAATTTCCACTAAAACTAATAATTCTCACACAATGGAACTATCAATTTCATCTTTAATCATCACGAACTTATTTATCATTAATATTATAACGCACAATATTTAATAATCAGGTCGTTTCCCGGAAAGAGGGGGATTTCCGATAAGGATTTCTTCTTATTAGCGTACAATTAGGTGACCAAACATTTCCTTGACAAAACTTCTAGACATTGTCAATATTGCAAATAATAATTTGAATAACTTTGCCGCCTCAATTATTGATTTAATAATATAACATATTACACAAATGATACTGTGACAATAATTGAATCAATAATATGATAGATATGATGCAGCAATTACTGTAGCAATAATTGAGTATAACTGAGTGACTTATCACGTAAGCATCAATAATCAATATAGTGTGCTACTATGCAACCACGCGTATTACTGTACTTTTAGTACCGGGTAGTTCAACAGTTTTAACGGTAACACTTTCGCCGTTATAAAAAGGTAATTCTGTCATTTTCTAAATACGACAATACTTTCGTTATGGGGTCCACCAATGATTGTGCCGTCGTACGAATATTCCATGTTAAAACGAATATTCTCCGACCAATCCAATATTATATCACAATTTGCTTACTTTGCAAAATTTATAAATATTACCCACAACTATAACATTATATCAAATCCACACCATAATATTCAAAAAATATTTTGAGAAATTTAAATCTTTATTCATAAAATTTGGGGTCTCACATTAGGGGTATTTTTAAGTCAAAAATATCTGATAAGACACAAGGGAGTGTCAAAAGTTAAAATGAACTGACACAGGGGAGTGTCGGGGAAAAATAAACGCATATAGTGTTTTAATCTGGATATATTATGCATAATATAGAGTACGATAGACTGATTCCCTAGAGTACTTGCGGAGAATATTTTTAACTTTTGTTACTAAATATTCTGTCGCGGTGTCGGTAAAACATAATTGTTTAAAAAGAAAAATTTAAGGTCTTGATGACCGCTCAGCATGGGGGTTAAAGGTGTTTAAGGCGAAGGGAAAATTTTTATTCCTATTTATTTGAAGTAATTCACAATTATTATTCAATTGTCGAAAATTTGTAAGAAGATTATATTCATAATATTTGTTATTTATTCAACTGTTAATACTTGCTTAGCAATCGAATGCTCATTGTTACTTTAAATAAACATTTTCAGCTAAGATGACGCAGACCGAAGAATCCAGTGGAGATCAAGGAAGGATAAAATATATGCTTAGAAGATTATATGTTCGTCTATGTGTATCTGTTATGACAGATGAAAGTCACAGATGTATAAATGTATTATTTAAATAATATAATATTCATTATTAATATGTTTTGAAGATTTAGAGATATTAAAACCTGAGATAGATTGAGATGTGTTGTAAAGATTTTTAATTATCTTTATATTGAAATGAGATTATAGTCATGTCTTTGAGATTATATGGAGGAATGTATTGTATGAGTAGTAATGTGTAACACTAGATCAGGGGTTTAAATGTACCCGAATTTAAAGGTCATAGATGTAATTTTACAAAAATAATCAATATCAATTTTTCACTTTTTCTTTTCTTTTCTTTTTTAATATTTACGAGTTTAAAATTTTCAATTTTTGAGAAATATTGTTAATGTATAGCTTATAGAATTAACAAAAATACCTATAAATTTAGATATTTAATAGAGATTTAATAAAACATGGTACAAATAAAATATTTTAAAATTAGTCTATTGTGAAAGTATAATTGCTTCTAGTACAAATGACTTACAATCAGACATGCACAAACAGGCCACCTGGCCTGGCCCGATCTAGGCCTGCCAGGCTTTGACCGTTGACCAGGCCCAGACCTAAAAATATAAAGGCCAGGCCAGGCCAGATTATAAACTTAAAATCTTGGTCTGCTAAGGCCTGCTGGCCAGGCCAGGCCGGGCCCAAGTCATTAATGGTTTAGTTACTTAGTTTAAGAATTTTGCTTTGAACTCAACTCTATATTTATAAAACAAAGGTTGGACAAAATAACATTGGTAGACAATATGGGACTTTCGGTAAGATGTGATAACATGTATAGTGGCAATTTTGATGATAATAGCAACTACAAGGGCATATCAAGTTCTCAATTTTCTTGGCTTGCACTTGCAACCTCTTCTCCCTTTGAGCTTGTGCTTTCTTTTCCTCCTCCAGGTCCAAAGCTATTCGCTCCCTCTCCAGTTCAGTCTAAATTGTAACATGTATAATTAATTTGCACATATTGATCTTTATATGAAAAAATAGAAAATGAAGATTAAGTAAACATGTAATAATGTGTTCCGCAGATTAAGAATCTTCTCTTCAAAGTATTTTGAGCGAGATCCCTTAACCACAACAAAAGTCACAAACTTGATTAAATCATGATAACAACCTGAAATTGAGGAGCTTCTTAAAAATTCTGTTATCATGATTTAATCAAGTTTTTTCTAAATTGAGGAGTTTCTTGCTAAATTGAGGAATGCAATGATAAAAGCAAAAAAATTACAGCCTGATAATCAAAAAAGGCATGTTCTCTCTAAATTGCAGGTTGTGGAGCTTCTTGCTAAATTGCAGGTTGAGCCTAAATTTCATATTTCTCTCCCCATATTTCTCTCTCCATTTTCAAAGGAAAAAAGGCATGTTCTTGTGGAGGAAGTTATAACTGACTGAAACTGTATCACAGAAGAAGCAAGAAACCCAAGAAGAAAACGGAGTGGATGAGATAACATTTTGATAACATCCAAGTCCCATATTGTTTATTGAGAAAAGTGGTAAAGGGATCTTTCCTTATTAAATGGACTCTCCTCCACTTAAAACAAGAAGTGGGCTTGTCCAATCTAATTATTTTTTCAACATATTGACATATTGGGCTGGACCGCAAGGTTATTAAACAAAAAAAGTTAAGTATAAAAATTCTGATCCTTAGGCTTTATCCCAGGTCGGACAAAGGCCACAGGCCAGTCCAGGCCGGGCTTTTAATTAGGCCAGACCAGGCCGGGTTTTAGCATTTAAATAGCGGCCTTTTTGAAGCCTTCAGGCCGGGCTTTATCGGTCCAGGCCTTGACCAGGCCAGGCTTTGACCAGGTCGGGCTCAGGCCAGATCAAGGCCGAGTCGCAGCCCCAGGCCGTTTGTGCAACCCTACTTACAATCATTAAAATCTAATAATTCAAATGAATTAATTACAGTACATAATCATACACAAAAAAAAGGTTGACGTAATTTAGAATAACTCCATAACTTTTACACATGAAGTATAATAATATTGATCCCAGAGACAAATGACTTACAATCAGTATCTAATAATTCAGATGAATTACATGCAGTACATGATTTATTAAACATATATATATATATATATATATATATATATATATATATATATATATATATCTAATAAAATACAAATGACTTTAAATTTTCCGCTCACTCAATAAATTATTTTGGTCGTTCAAAGTTTGAGATAAATCATATTGTTCATACAGTGCCGGAGGCACGGACCCAGCTAGTATATATATATAGAAGTAGACACCGATAAACAATTATAAACTATCTACCTACCACCACCGTAACGCCTATTTCTTTCCTGAAATGATTTTAAGGCCATTATAAACTCCTCTTCTCCGAAATCAGGAATTAGAGTTTTTGTGAAGTATAACTCAGAATAAGCTAATTGGTAACACATTAAGTTGCTTAGTCTAAGACTCCCAGCAGTTCTTATCAGCAAATCTGGAAAGGGGAACTCAGTGCAATTTGTCGCTAGTTCTTGTTCGAACATTTTCTCATCAATTTCTTGGTGTTGAATTAAACCATCCTTTATTTTTTCACAAAGCACTTTGCAAGCTTGTAGTATGTCAGCTTGTCCACCGACTACCATACCCAATTGCTAAAATCAGATGGAATCTTGAATTGGCCTTTGTTTTCTCCTCAGCTTCATTAATCACTTCTACGAGAGATTAGGGTAACTTTTATCTATCGCCCATAATTGAGACCCGAATGCCATGCCTATATTTAATTAAGATTGGGTTATAATCATAGGAGATATTAGTTAGAAAGAAATAAAAATAGACCATTTGTGAAATAAATTATCACTAGGGTTTTTTGCATGGCACACACTCGTGTGTACAAATTCAATAATATGTGTGAAAGTTAGTAAAGAAATAAAAACAGACCATTTATGAAATAAATTACCATTAGGGTTTGTGCATGGCACACACGTGTGTGCAAATTCAATAATATGTGTGAAAAATGATTAAAAAATAAACAATAAACTTAAAATGCAAACTAGAAAATAAATTAGAAATGAAGAACATATAATAGGAAAAATAGAAAATAGTTGAAGTTAGAGATGATAGAAAGTATGAAAAAGAAAGAAGTTATTAAAATATTTTTATTTTGTGACAGTTTATCACCAAAATAACTATCATCATGGCTTCCCTGTTATTATGTAATAGATAAGGGTATAATATATATATATATATATATATATATATATATATATATATATATATATATATGATTGTTTGTGTGTGTGTGTACCTTATTGATTCTTGAAGATTTGATCTTATTCCTTCTTCCAACAAGTTCATCAAATCGTCGACTTCTTCCTACACCATATAAATTTTTTAATAAAAAAAATTAACCGCCAAATTTCACCTCAAAAAATGGGGTACGTACATACTATACCAACAAAAGAATATATTCTACAAAAATATTTAACCAAATTAATGATATATGTACACAAACGATGCACAGATAGGTTGAGTAAAAATAGATCCATAACAAATTAAGACTAAACCATAGTAAAAGATTAAAAAGGCACCAACTTTGGATCGCTTCCAATTTTCAGTAGAAAAAAGGTAAGCAGTGAGAACTTTGATCCCACATTTGCAACAAAGGCGGGAAAGCTCTTTATACACAAGTGCAAGGGTCATGTGACCAAACTTCACCGGCCACCCTCTCTGCCGTGCCCACCTCCGATTACCATCCGAAATCACCGCCACGTGTTTTGGCATTAATTCTGGTCGGAGACCCCTTGGCAATAAATATTCCTCCTGCAGCTGATGTTCATCACAATCTATTTCTTCTAATTCCTTTTTCTCGTCTTTAGGCTCTTTTGGTGGGTAATTTATGACGCTTTTATGGTGAAGCGAGATAGTGGAAGCATGCAGACGCCACGAGAAGGGATGATTTGTTGAGGTTCTAAGTGGGGATAAAGAAGAAAGAGGCTTGTAAGTGGCCGGAGAAAAAAGAGTAGGAGCAAATGGAAGGTTCAAGGCTTGCATATTCATGATCTCCGGTTAAGGTTATATATTTCCTCAAACAACCATGCATGATCTGCCTTGCCTTATAAAGGATAACTAGTACGACCATACATTCTTTTTTGGTGGCTGCAATGCAAGGCAAGTGGGATATATATATATATTAATTATATACTATTATAGATTAAAATTTCCCCTGCCCACCAAGGCACCAGGATGGGCGAGTCCAACTCGGAGCCAAGAGCACATGGGCGGAAGAACTAGCTTGGAGCTGTCATTGTCGGACTTTTTTTATTCAGGATAAGATTAATTAATATTACACAATTCATAACTGTTAGGCCATAATCCTTTTCCTTATTGGGCCAGACTTAATGGGCTCCTCCCTTGGGTTGCGATTATTCTTGTCCTGATTGATCCGGATGTTTTGGGCCCAATTACTTATTATTTCACTAAATCCATTCGGATTGGATCCGGTCGCATGGGTCATCTCCATTATTTGGGCTTAGTCATTGAATTGGCCCATTATACAAATTGTCACTTAAATCAACTTTGACCGATAATCATTACTCCAAATAATAGTTGACTATTATGTCTGCAACCTTTCTGCATGACATTAATGAGGATGAGACTCAGATGACCGGCGATATAAACAGTGGCAAAAAGTAGTGAGTAGACTACAAGCAGACGGCAGGATCCATCAGATCACGGGGGCTGCGTCAGAAGTAGTGGGTGGCACAGTAAACCAGGCAAGAGAGTATAACCTATCAACCAAGTCTTCATAACCAGGTACGTGAACATTCATACACATACAACAGAACTATTATCTCTCTCAATACACTAGACATTACATTTCTCCATTGTTAACCTTGCGAACACGCATACTTACTCTCACGCCTGAGCTATCCCCCGGCGGTCCGGCCGTCAATTTTGTGGTGTTTGTCGTGTTTACTGTGCAGGATCAAGGCGTCTTAAGTGATTGGGACGTTGGAGAAGATCTTGGCATTAACATTAGCGCTAGAAGGAGGGGGCTGTGTTCTAGTGTTCTTGAAGTTTTCAATCACAAATTGTCGCTGCTCTACGTCGGAATCCATGGTGAAGAAGAGTAGAACAGTTACCTCTAAAGGATACCTGATGGCTATGACTTCATCTACACAATGAGTATCTGTCAAGGATTGATTGGGTCCTTCAAAGAGTGCTCATGCTGATATTGCTTCCAAGCAGGTTTCTGAGGGTTCTCGTTCGAGAACCCAAGGTGATGCTAGAAGAAGATTGATTTTTGCTGCCGAGAGAAGACCTGACCATGTTCGGAAAAGGGTAGAAGGCATACTACTTAGAATCCTATACCGAAGTGGTCAGACTGATAGACCGATTAAGTTAGAAAGAAGTCTACACTTTAAAGACATGTCTCGAGGCCGTCCTCGGGATCGAAGCAGACCCAATAGCCATTTTCCTGATTGATCGAAGAGGGTATTCCGCCTTATTGGTCTTCGGGATTATGGTCGAAGCAGAGTAGATGAAGACCCAACAGCCAATTTTCTGATTGACCGAAGAGGGTATTCCGCCTTATTGGTCTTCGGGATTATGGTCGAAGCAGAGTAGATAAAGACCCAACAACCATTTTCCTGTTTGATCGAAGAATGGTACTTTTCCCTGTTGATCTTCAGGATTATGATCGAAGCAGACCCAGAAGCCGCACTTCTAAGAATCCACCGAGGGCACAATGCCCTGTGGATACTCGTCTTCGGAGATGCCCGTCTAAAGATGCAGGTTCGAATGGAAAAGACAAGACTATTCGGAAGAGACTTTGAGAAGGTTTCTGTCCAAATCGGCAGAAAGATGTTTGCCAATCTTTGGTACGTGGAAAGGGTCGAAGAATGCTAAGACGTTCCAGTGGACTTCGGGCTGTGAAGACGCCTTCTAGGGAATAAGCGAACTATCTTTATTCGGTGCCTTTGTTGGTGAAGCCCGCTCCTGCTGAGCTATATTATTTGTATCTGACAGCTAGTTCGTTGGCAGTGGGAGCAGTTTTGGTGCGAAAAGTTGGGGGTAAGCAGCACCCGATTTGCTATGTAAGCTGTGTCCTTAGGGATGAAGAAATAAGATGACGATAGTTATGGATAATTTGAAGAGTCCGACAAAACCGTTGCAGTGCTTCGGCAGAATCAGAATTCATGGGCGTTTGCGGACGGGTATTCTACTTTGGACCCATCTCCCACTATTGAGGAATCTTGGGTGCTGTCCAAAGCTGCAGATGTTATTCGGAGGGTTCATGTGGATATTTGTGTCAGCTAAATGGTTCGATCCCACATCAGCCACCAAAAAGCTATACTCGATTTTATCTCCTATACCTCTTATTTTCTGGGGGGTAGTCGTACTGGGTCCATTGCCTAGGGATCAGGTTAACAAACGCCAGCTCATGGGATCGAAGTTTAAAACATTCATGAGGGACTTCGGTAGCTCATCCATAGTCTGACAGGCACAGCAAATGCCACCTCGGTGTTTGGAGGTTCGGGAGAACTCGCTGACCATTTGATGGTAGCCTCTTCGACAGGTGGTCCTTATGAGTTTGTCAGGCCCTTCGTGGTAGGTAAATGTCATCGGTGTTAGGAGGTTCGGGTGGACTAGCTGGCCATTCGATGGTAGCCTTATTGGCAGGTGGTCACTTAGACCTTGTCAGGCCCTTCGTGGTAGGCAAGTGTCATCCTTAAGATGTTGTCAGGTCATGCGTGGTAGGCAATTGTCAACACTTAGACCTTGTCAGGCCTTTCGTGGTAGGAAAGTGTCATCCTTAAGACGTTGTCAGGCCCTGCGTGGTAGGCAATTGTCGACACTTAGACCTTGTCAGACCCTTCGTGGTAGGCAAGCGTTGTCCTTCAGACCTTGTTAGGCCCTTCGCGGTAGACAACTGTCGTTCTTTAGACTTCGTCAGCCCCTTCGTGGTAGGCGAATGTCATCTTTTGGTTTTGTTAGGCCTTTTGGGGTAAACAAATTCCCAATGAAGCAGATCTATCTCACACTTCGATTGAATTAATATCGATGTATTTGCAAAAAGTAAATGCACTGAAGTCATAAGGGGTGAAACCACATTTCATTAATATTTGATTACAAAATCATAAACTTTTTACACAATTCCTATAAATTAAAGGAAGTAAAATCATCTTCAGCTAGCAGCTTCATCTTCGAATTCTAGCAAAGATGGATCCAGTTGGGCAGCCACCATCTTTTCCTTGCCCTGACTCCGGCAGTCTTTGTACCCTTCATAATATACTTTCAAAATCTTTGCACCAAGCTCATCAGATGTTCGGTAATCCGCCTGTATCTCCTTGACCAAGTCTTCGGTCAGAGGAGGGTCCCGTTCTTGAAGTGCCTTTATTTTGCCGCGAAGCTTGCGACGCTTGGCCTTATGAACTTTCCTATCTGATCGAGCCTTCGTCTGAACTTCGTTGAGTTGAATTGACAAGTTCTGATTGGCTACAACAAGCCCCTCTTTGGTAGTCTTCAAAGCTTCGGTCTCTGCAACAAAACGGATATTCAAGGTAGCTAATTTTTGTTCGTTGGCTTTTGTCGTCTTCAGTTCTTCTCTGATCGAGCTCAGCACATCATAAGTTTCCTTCATGTCCTCCTTGGTTTGGGCCAATTCACTATGAAGACCTTCGTTGGCATGATGAACAGATTCACGTTCCTCTCTTTCTCGGGCCAATATAGCCTTCAGTATGTTGTTCTCCCTCCTCAAAGTTTCCTCATCAGACTCGGCATTTATATGCCTGGGACGTAAACGCCCGTAGACTGCATTTGCCTGCATATATTCAACAGTATCCAGTCAATTTCAAATATTTTGGCAAATGGAGAAACGTTTAACTGAGAAAACCCTCACGTACCTTGGCCAGATAACTCATGCCTTCATCAAGAAAATTCCTGTTCGTATGATTATCAAATCGGTGATCATCATTTTCCCGAACGAAGGCATCGAAGAGCTGGAAGGGGAAGTTGGCATTATACCGAGGCCACAAAGTCGGCGCCCCAGTGGCCTCATCATGGAAATTTTGTGTTGAATGCCTTGGGGGGGAAGGCATCGGTTGGTCGTGAATGGGAGAAGGATCCATGTAGATATTTTCAGGGGAAGGAGTTTGAGCTGGAGTAGGATCTCGAACTGGTAGAGTTATAGGCGTTGGGCTTGGGTGGCTGTCAGATGGTCGTTTTCTCTTTCGAGACGGTACTGCAGCAGATTTCGTTCTTTCTTTTTCATTCATAGTTGAAGTCTCCACAGAGTTTGTTGAAGGATGAACATTCGAAGAAGTTACTCTAAGCTCATTGGGGGTTAGGGGAATGACTTTGGTTCTTAACTTTTTGATCCGAAGAAGTTGTCTTCGATCATATGCAGGTAGATTTACTAAACTTGTTCGGACTAATTTTTGGTCGAAGGTTAGTGGTATTGGGTCAGCGGTCGGCGGTATTGAGTCATCGGTTGGTGGCGTTGGGTCAATAGTTGGAGGTATCGGATTAAAGGTCGGTTCTGATTCGGAAAGGTCTTCGGAGTCTGATGGGATGGAGATCGGCCGAGGCTTTCGGATGGCTCTTTTTTTTTGACGAAGTTGAAGAACTTTTTCCGGAAGAAGAGGTTCGTCATCTTCGGGTGCGTGGGTCTGAGGCTCCTCGGTTGGTACTTCGGTAGGTGGTTTGAATTTGGAGGAAGCTTCCGGTTGTGAAGGTTCGGCGTCAACATCTGGAGATTTTTCGGCTGCATTATCTTCGGATGGGACTTCATGTTGTGAAGAATCGATGGTGGCTTCTACTGGTTTTCCAGCTAACAAATCTTCTAAGTCTTTCATCTCCGAAAGCGATGGTTTGATCAAAGTTACTACAGAAGATTAACAGTTTTACATCAAAATCTATATCACAAAATTTTCAAATATTCACAAAATGAATTTGTACTTACGTTTGTGGTTATACAACCACGCTTGGTTGGAAAGAAGTCTATAGTTCCATTCCTCCCCAGGGAAATTGTTCAAAAGTTCTATCATCTCGGCCTCACATTTTTCAGAAACATCTCCGAAGTCCGTAGAAATCTTCTCATCTGTGGCCCAGCCCGGTAAGGAAAGGACTTCGGATCCTTTGACGAAAAACCATCTTTCATGCCATCCTTTGTTGCTTGAAGGAGTATTCACTAACGAGCGTCTCTCGAACCTCTCTCCTGTTTTTGAAGAATGCATGCTTATGGTCTTAAATCCTTTCTCTCTGGACTGACCGACCTTGTATACAGTAAAGAAGAAGTCGAGCGCAGGTTCGACGCCAAGTTCGTGGCATAGAGCTATGAATGCCAAAATATGAATATATGAGTTCGGCATTAATTGGGCGAACCCAACACCCAGAAACCCTAATAGAGTCACCACGAAGGCGTGAAGGGGGAACCGGATCCCTTTCTCCAGAATGGTCATCGTAACAGCCATCCATCCTTCAGGGCGTTGGTACATCCGTTCTCCAGACCTAAGAAGTCTCATCTGGTGGGTATCCGGAATGTGGCAACGAGTTCGGAGCCTCTCCAAGTCAGCCTTGGTAACTTTCGAGGGGATGTTGGCATGAACATACTGCTCTTTGTTCCTATAGAATTCGGAAGGACTGGGAAAGAATATCGTTGTTGGTTTCTTCTTAGTAGTTGCAGCAGCCTGATCAGAACTTGAAGCATTTTTGGTAGAGTTTGGGTTTGGAGGAATGGAGCAAATTGGTGTCACTAAAAGGGGATGACCTTGCTCAAAATCTTGAGAAGCCATTGTTAACAGTTTGCAGAGAATACAAAGAAAGCTCGAGAGATAGAAAGAAAGCTTGAAGGTTTGAAATTCAAATTGGCAAATAAAACTGTCAAAATTGGTAAATTTTGCCTTTTATATTGACGGTTACACGGTAATCGAGGGTGGCACAGTTAATTCACGGTAATGATGGTGAATTGGAAGAGGTGTTATCTGGTTTTGGGTCTAAATATCCTAATCAGAGTGGGTTTATGTTTGTTGGGCTTCTCATTTCTATCTCTGGTATCAATTTGGACCGACTTAATGGGCCTTTGGTGAGTTTCACTTTGGACCACTTATGACTTATCATAATTCGTTATATCATGGGCCTATATTATTTATAGTCTTCCATTAAACCTCCTGTTTAATAAAAGACTAGGGGGCAATGTTAGGCCATGATCCTTTTCCTTATTGGGCCAGACTTAATGGGCTCCTCCCTTGGGTTGTGATTATTCTTGTCCTGATTGATCCGGATGTTTTGGGCCCAATTACTTATTATTTCACTAAGTCCATTCGGATTGGATCCGGTCGCATAGGTCATCTCCATTATTTGGGCTTAGTCATTGAATTGGCCCATTATACAAATTGTCACTTAAATCAGCTTTGACCGGTAATCATTACTCCAAATAATAGTTGACTATTATGTCTGCCACCTTTCTGCATGGCATTAATGAGGATGGGACTCAGATGACCGGCGATATAAACAGTGGCAAAAAATAGTGAGTAGACTACAAGCAGACGGCAGGATCCATCAGATCACGGGGGCTGCGTCAGAAGTAGTGGGTGGCACAGTAAACCAGGCAAGAGAGTATAACCTATCAACCAAGTCTTCATAACCAGGTACGTGAACATTCATACACATACAACAGAACTATTATCTCTCTCAATACACTAGACATTACATTCCTCCATTGTTAACCTTGCGAACACGCATACTTACTCTCACGCCTGAGCTATCCCCCGGCGGTCCGGCCGTCAAGCTTGTGGTATTTTTCGTGTTTACTGTGCAGGATCAGGGCGTCTTAAGTGATTGGGACGTTGGAAAAGATCTTGGCGTTAACAATAACTTAGCTAATTTATTCTCGTAGAGAACATATACAGGAGTTTTCTCTTTCTTTTCTCTCTTATTTATGTTTGAGTATTCTACACTTGCACAATCTCTTGAAAAAAATAATTTACAAAATAATGTGTAAAAATATAATTAATAGATAATTTATCATGCATGAGTGTACCCAATAATTATAATCAAGCACAACTACGTACATACATCATTTTTTTTTGGCATTCATTATTTAGTCACATAAACAGTATTTTATATATATATATATATATATATATATATATATATATATATATATATATATATATATTCTCTCTATCATTTGTACTATTTTTGCTCTTGTTTATGTTTATATATATATATATATATATATATATATATATATATATATATATATATATATATATATATATATATATATATATATATATATATATATATATATATATATATATTGTTTATGTTTGTGTATATATTGCTTCCTTTTCTTATTAGTAGAGAGATTGAGAGGATCACTCTTTCTTTATCTTCCATCTAATTCATTTATCATTTATAAACTCATAATCCTAATTAAAGCCTTCTTATTAAACTATAAATCTTAATTAATAAACACTAAATTTTGGTTAATAAAACTTAAACTCTAATTAATTTAAACACTTAACCCTAATTTATAAACTCTAAATCCTAATTAATAAACTCTAATTAATAAAATCAAACTCTTTTTTGGGTAAAAATTGATTATCGTCCCATACTATTTCTAGAGGATAGATTACGTTTTCTAACCGTCAACTATTATTCCACTACTAATAATAGTAGTGGACGACTAATTTCGCTTTTTTAATTTCGTGATATTTAAAATGGATGGTAGAGATGATGGTGTATGCCCTATAAGGATCTGTAGAAAGCAATACTCAGAATTTGTGTTTATAATTCCTTGATAATTTCATCTCAATTACATTAGTTTATATACACAAATATATTTATGTTAATCTCTAATTACACCTATATATACACAATAATTATGGGATATGACTAACTATAATTATGAAAACCATATCATATCTATATCATATCTTCTAACACTCCCCCTCAAGTTGGTATATAGATGTCCCGCATACCCAACTTGAAACACAATAAATGAAGCATCTTACTACTAAGACCATTGGTCAAAATATCAATAAGCTAATGCTCTGTTTTGACAAAAGGAAAGAAAATAAGACCACTAGTTAACTTTTCTTTAATAAAGTGTATGTCAATCTCAATGTGCTTCGTTCAATCGTGATGTACTGGATCAATTATAATACTAATAGATGTCTTATTATCACAAAATAACTGCATAGGACTTTTTGTTGTAATACCCAAATCTTCTAACAAGGTTTAAAGTCACGTTAGTTCATATATAAACAAGGCTATAACTCGATATTCAACTTAAGCACTAAATCTTGTCACCACGAATTACTTCTTACTACGCCGAGTAACGAGATTGCGTCCAACAAATGAACAGTAACCCGAAGTAGAACGACTATCCTCTATAGAGCCAGCCCAATCTAAGTCGAAAAATGCTTCAACTCTCATATAACCATGCGATGTAAACAATAAGCCTTTCCCAGGAGCAGACTTGAGATACCTCAGAATTCTATAGACAGTTTTCATATGACAATGTCGAGGATCATGCATATACTGACTCACTATTCCCACAACATAAAATATATCAGATATAGTATGAGAAAGGTATATCAATCGTCCCACCAAACGTTGATATCTTTTTTTATCAACTAGTAGGTACCGTAGGTTCTGTGCCACCTACTAGATGATAATTAACTTCAATAGGAGAATCAACAGACTTATATCCCAACATGTCAATTTCTGTTAAAAGATCAAGTACATATTTTCTTTGAGATAGAAAAATTCCTTTGGAAGATCTTACAACTTCAATACCAAGTAAATATTTTAAATGACCAAGATCTTTGATCTCAAACTCTTTAGCCATATTTGCTTTGAAATTAACTATCTTTTCTCTATCATCCCTTGTCACCACAATTTCATCAACATAAACAATAAGAATGGTATATAGTCTTACCTTTTATTTGTTTGACAAATAAAGTATGATCTGCTCAACTCTACATGTACCCAAATCTCATCATTGTTTTATGGAATCTACCAAATAAGGCTCTAGGAGATTGCTTCAAACCATAGAAAGCCTTTCGCACCTTATAAACTTTACCCTTGGTGGAATATGAAGCAAAACCAAGGGGTATTTTCATGTATACTTCCTCCTCCAAGTCAACATGAAGGACGCATTTTTCACATCCAATTGCTGAAGATCCCAGCCAAAGTTTGCTGCACATGAGATTATAGTATGAACATATTTCTTCTTCGCAATAGGAACAAATGTCTCATGGTAATCAATCACATATGTCTGAGTATATCCTTTTTTAACTAGCTTAACTTTGAGTCTCTCAACTTTTTCATCTGACTTCTGTTTGACTGTATATTGATAAGTAGGTTTTATACCTACTTATCTGGTATCTATTACTTGAATTAGGTGCTTAAACCTATGTTTCTTAGTTACTTTTCATAAATTTTGTGTTATTTTATAGGCTATGACATAACATTGGCATGAAGAAGCAAGGAAAAACAATTCGGACATCTTTTGGACTAAAATATGCAAACAAATACAAGAAGGGAAGATTGCAGGGCTTTTAACACCAGTTGGACGCATGTTCTTGGCTTGGAACATGTATTCATATTCTGAAGAGATATTATTTTTCGTATTCGTACGAATATTATTTTCGTTCAATATTCGTAAGGAATATTATTTTTGTTTAATATTCGTAAGGAATATTATTTTCGTTCAATATTCATAAGGGATATTATTATTGTGGTAAGTGGTATTATTTATTTCATATTCTGAAGAGATATTATTTTTCATATTCGTATGAATATTATTTTCGTTCAATAGTCACAAAGAATATTATATTCGTTCAATATTCATAGGAATATTATCTTCGTTAAATATTTGTTGGAATATTATTTTCATTCAACAGTTGTAAGGGATGTTATTTTTGTTCAATATTTGCTTGAAATAATATTTTCTTCTATACTCTGTAGTATTTAAGTAATATTATTTCGTTTCAGATTTTAAATTCTATACTCATTTTGTTGAAGTTTTGGCTTTTATACTCCATAAAATTAGTAGAATATCCTTGATATTTGCGCTTCATCTAGTATCTTGTCATGGAAATATTACTTTGAGCTTTCTTGATAATTATTGATACTTTCATGACGGTACTATTCATGAGTTATTATTTATGGGTTACTATTCACCTTATTACTATTCACTCAAATATTATTCACTCGGGTATTGGAGGCATTTTTCATGTAGGAGTACTATTCACGAGTTACTATTCACGGGTTACTAGTCACCCAATTACTATTCACCCGAATATTATTCACTTGGGTATTTGGGGTACTTTTCATGTCGGGGTACTATTCACGAGGTACTATTCCCGAAGTACTATTCATAGAGTACTATTCACGGGGTACTATTTACCCAAAAAATATATTTCTTTTCTGTCCAAATTATTTTTGGTACATGAATATTATTCTTGAATTTTACTCTACAAAGCAGTATCATGTTGACAATTTAGATATTTTTAAACTCTGGATAAATTTAAAGTCTTTAATATTTATCCTTGATTTCGTTTGATTAATGCTTATATCATTGTCATCATCCTCATGCTTATATTATGATGAAAGTCATCTTTGGCTTACGTGCAAAGATGGACTGTTGATTATTGGTTTTACAGTTGGATATCTTTGGCTTACGTACAAAGATGGATTGTTGATTATTGGTTTTATAGTTGTATATCTTTGGTTTACGTGCAAAGATGAACTATTGATTGATGAGTATCTTTGACTTATATGCATAGATATATTGTTAATTGGTATGATTATGACCACGGATCATTCGGTATAATTATGACCCGTAATATTACAAATAATGTGGTAAAAGTCCTCATTGGCCTGTAGTGCATTGATGGACAGTTGTTGGTATGATTATAACCAGAGATTATTCGATATAATCATGACCATTGTTGAAAATATGAATATCCTTGGCCCGTAGTGCATGGATAATTCGTGGTCATAATACTAATGAATATCATTGGCCGTAGTGAAGGGATGATTCGATGATGTGAATTATTTATTAAGCTGAGTCTCAGTGATAAAATATTGATAATACACTTTTAATTCGTAGAAGATAGTAGATATCATGCTCTACTTGACTCTTCTAAAATATAGTTCTATGTCTTTGGTCTGTAGTGCAAAGATGAATTATTAATGAATATCTTTGGTCGTAGTGCAAAGATGAATTTATTAGTATGATTATGAACAAGAATTGTGATTTGGTATAACCATGATTTTTGATGTTTCAGGTAAAGACAAGTGGTGAAAATTATCTTCGTTTTGGGTGCGAAGAGGAATTTAGAATCACAATTATGATTATGAGTTATTCACATGATTGTGGATAGGAATCGTTGATTGATGTTACAGGGATAAAACATTGTTGGTGGACTTTTAACATGGAGAAGATAATCGACCTTATGGTCTATTTGACTTTTCTAATGGATTGCTCATTCCGCTGCAACTATGGTTGAAAAGTTTTATCATCTACCATATGTTCTAAATCTCTAATTTATTACTGAAGAAGGCTATTGATAATTTAATTATCTTTAGTCGTGATATTCTTTACTAGGCTAGTTGTGCTCACCCTTTTTGTTTCACAATTCCTTTCAGGTAATAAGAGTGTAGCTGGGTCGAGCGGGGGTAACAGGGGATTAGAACGGTGGTCTATAGCTGTTGAGGTTTCCCCTAAAATAGTATTGAAATAATTTTATTGAGAATTTCAGATAAGTGTGTAGTATTTTATACGTCATTTTAACCGTTGATTTTGGTAAACCGAATAGGGAGAGGTGAACCGAACTTTGGAAGGGTGTTTTGCCACTATCATACAAGATGTCTAATGACAGATGACTCCGTGTTATCATAAGACAGGGTTGTGCACATGCACTTGCTGATTATATCTATGAGCACTACCTATATAATCTTGGAGTTTGGTTGAAATATAATTCTCAATTAGAGTCAATGGAGATAATTATATGTCAAGAGAAGACTCACCATTGGAAAGAACATGACAGTAATCTTCTCATTTTTCTTTGGGGTCTATTGGGTCAACCAAGGATAATTCTCGAGTCATATGATATCTATCATAACTTAGATGCATGGCCTCCCGTGTACGAAGGTTTCCTTGAGTATTTTCCAAAGATTTTAATTTTCTAAAACAATTATTGACTGTACTTTTATGTAAAGTACCATTGTAAAATGTTGTGGTTGAGGCACCATGAGAGTTACATATATTTGTATTAAAACTCACAACTTATGTGTTGTCATACTCTGCACGACAATTCAATAGTTGTATAAATGAAGTTTGTATTTGATTTTTATAGTGTGATATCTAGCGACTTAGAATGGGTCGTGTGGACCTATTTTAGGGGGCGACACAAGAAGCATCGAGCAGTGTCCATTTATTTTAATTATAAAAGTCAACACATGTGGAATGGATTATAGACGTTGAAAGTATTGGGAGTCCCAATAACACGACAGTCATCCTTAGTATGCAACAAAGAAACGTATATTGAAGAAGCTAAGGAAAGTACTATAAGTCAACAGAAAACACCTTTCAGGTGTTAGGTGGGGTAGTAGCCTGCAGTGTCAGTGTGTGACGACCCCAAAATAGGTTCAATCCACCCAACCCATTATAGGTCACCAAATACATGGTGCAGGAAATAAATACAACTTCATTATTACAATTATCATGCAAAATACGACAACACATATGCTATGAGTTTTAATAACAACTGTGACTCTCATCCCTTTACTTGGATAGCACATCACATCGATACCTTACATAAAGGTACAGTCAATAACTGTTTTAGAAATTAAAATCTTTAAAATACTCAAGGAAACCTTCGTACATGGGAGGCCATGTATCTAAGCTGTAATAGATATCATATTACTCAAGAATTATCCTTGGTTGACCCAATAGACCTCAAAGAAAAACAAGAAGATTGCTATCATGTTCTTTCTGATGGTAAGTCTTCTCTTGCCATATAATTATCTTTATTGTCTCCAATTGAGAATTATATTTCAACCAAACTCCAAGATTATATATGTAGTGCTCATAGATATAATCAGCAAGTGGATGTGCACAAACATGTCTTATGGTAACACGAAGTCGTATGTCATTAGACATCTAGTATAATAGTGGCAAAACACCCTTCCAAAGTTAGGTTTACCTCACCCTATTCGGTTCACCAAAATTAATGGTTAAATGATGTAAAAAAATACAACACACTTATTTAAAGTTCTCAATAAAATTATTTTTATACTATTTTAGGGGAAACCTCAACAGCTATAAACCACCATTATATTCCCCTGTTACCCCTGCTCAACCCAGCTACACTCTTATTACCTGAAAGGAATTGTGAAACAAAAGGGTGAGCACAACTAGCCTAGTAAAGAATATCATGACTAAAGATAATTAAATTATCAATAGCCTTCGTCAGTAATGAATCAGAGATTTAGAACATATGATAGATGATAAAACTTTTCAACCATAGTTACAGCGGAACGAGCAATCCATTAGAAGAGTCAAATAGACCATAAAGTCTATTATTTTTTCCATGTTAAAAGTTCACTAACAATATTTTATCCTTGTAACATTAGTCAACAGTTCTTGTCCACAATCATGTGAATAACTTATAATTATAATTGTAGTTTTAAATTCCTCTTCTCATCCAGGACGAAGGAAATTTTCATCACCTGTCTTTACCTGAAACATCAAAGATCATGATTATACCAAATCACAGTTCCTGTTCATAATCATACTAATAAATTCATCTTTGCACTACGGGCCAAAGATATTCAACAACAGGTCATCTTTGCACTACGGGCCGAAGTATTCATCAACAATTCATCTTTACACTACAGGCCAAAGATATTCATCAACAATTCATCTTTGCACTACAGGCCAAAGATATTCAACAATAGGTCATCTTTGCACTACGGGCCAAAGATATTAATATCTCAAAGAACTATATAATCATTTCAGAATTTATATAAATAATAATTATAACCATGTTGATCAATTCTCCTTTGCACTTAAGCTAATGATATTCAATTATAAATTCAATGGTCATGATCATACCAATCAATAATTCATCTTTGCACTACTGGCCAAAGAGAACCCATAGTCACGATCATACCAATAATCTACCAATCTTTACACTCTAGTGAAAAAGAAATTTTATCACCAGGGTTATAAAAATGTTATATATGATAATAAAAATAATATGATCAAAACATAGATTTAATTTTAAGAGTAAGATTCATAAATCAACGATAATTTGGTCAGAAAAAGAAACAAATTTTGTCGTGAATAGTACCCCATAAATAGTAACTTATGAATAGTAAATTGGAATAGCAACTCGTGAATAGTAACTCATAAATAGTAACTCGTGAATAGTACCATGTATTCGTACATAGTATCGTATACATAAATAGTGATGTATACGTAAATAGTGTCGTATACATAATAGTAACCTTCACATAAAAAGGTAAAAATTCATAATAAAATCCATACCAATATTTTGGTGAAATGATATTGAAAGAAACAACATCATTTACTTAAAAAATAACATCCCTTACTATCCCTTAACTCAAAAGAATTGTACTTTTGGCTGAAATTTCGGATATAATGCTGAAAGAAACTTACACTAAATAGCAACTCTCAAAGTATCAAAATACTCATAAAACTACACTCGGTATAATAGCGAGAGAAAACTTCAGATTCTGGTGTGATTTTCAATTCTAATTAAACACCCTATTTATAGGTAAATGCCAGAACACCAAAGGAGACTAAATTAATAAAATATTATTTTTTTTTTCTACGCACATTTATTTGACCAAATAATCAGTCATCACAAGTAAAGCCCGCTAAAATTTAGAATTTACATACCAACCAAAAGTGGGGCCCACCCATGTTTTTAATAAAAAAATATTTATTTCTAAAATTTCAATAATTCATAATAAATAGCCCTTTTATCAGAAAAATACGAATTTTATGTCCATTCCATAGGAAATTAAATTCTCTACAACTTTGTAGAAGAAGATTTTTCCAAATTTCAAACAGAAAATGTCTAAAATCCACATACAGATGGTTTTTAATACCTCCATTCTGACAAGACATACTGATAAAACACCCCCATTCTGATAAAATACTGATAAAATACCTCAGCATTAATTCCTTCGTTTATATCCACATAAAAATATATATTTTCTTATCATATAAATTAATAATAAATTATTCACAAATAATATTAAAGAATCACAATTATGACAATCAGGTCGTTCCCAGAAAAGGAGGGGGCTTTCCGATAAGGATTTCTCTTTACTGACGCGCAATTAGATGACCAAACCCTTTTTCTAGACAAAAATTTCTTAGACATTGCCAATAATGCTATCTAATAATATTCAAATAATATGAATTATTGATCTGATAATAGAAAATATTGTGCAGTGGCAATTATTAAAACAACAATAATATAAAATATCAACGTAGCAATTATTAACTCAA
The DNA here is from genome assembly GCA_020205505.1 of Panax japonicus. Taxonomy (NCBI): domain Eukaryota; kingdom Viridiplantae; phylum Streptophyta; class Magnoliopsida; order Apiales; family Araliaceae; genus Panax; species Panax japonicus. Next base: position 473,194 of record JAINUV010000025.1, on the reverse strand, counting down.
TAAAATAAAATATTGAACAGTAATTATTGTAACAATTATTGAGTAGTGACTTCTTAAGTAAGAATCAATAATCCAAAAATATTATGTAATACAGTGTGCTACTATGCAACAACATGTATTACTTTACTTTACCTACCGGGTATTCCAACAGTTTCAATGGTAACAACTATACCATTATTTATAAAAACTCATACTTGTCGTTTTCTTCATCTGACGGCTATTTTGTTATTGAGCCCACAAATGGCTGTGCTGTCGTACGAATATTCCCCGACAGCAAGAATATTCCACGACCAAAAAAATATTCCCCGACAACAATGAGTATTTTATAACCACTTGCTTATTTTAAAAAAATTTATATAAATCACCCTTAACTTTAAACTTTTATCAATTTAACCATTTACTGAATAATAATTATAAGAAAAGTTGAATACTTTTATTTCATAAAATTCGGGGTCTTACACAGTGGGCCAGACGGTGGGACAGAAAGTTTTCAGAAAGTCACCATCAGTGCTCAGAAATGTCACATGCATTTAATGCTTCAACAGATGTCTTCAAACGGATAGATTTCAAAAGCTTCATATATACAAAACACAAGTAGATGGAAAGATCAAGTAAGTAAAGAACAAAAATGCTGAAGAACACTCAACGCTCAACTCTATGATCAGAAAAGAAAGCTTGCTCAGCTACTCGGTTCTTTCGAACTCAAGTCTAAATGACAACTGAGTAGCACCATTCAAGAACTCAACTATTATCAAGTGAAGTAAGAAGTTCCAAGTCAGAAAGAATTGAAGACTTCTAAGTGAACTGAGAAGTATCAAGTCTACTAGACTTGAAGAGTTCAATAGTGAACTAAGAAGTTCCAAGACTGCTGGTCTTGAAGAAATCTGTGAGATTCGAAGATTGTAAAGATATCCTTAGTGGATTTCCTACTCAAGGAGTAGAAGAGTGAAATAGGAGCTTTGAATGCTCTGAACCACTTAAAATCACTGTGCTCTTATATTCTTGTTATAACTGGCATAACTGCCATAACTGCTTAACTCCTATTAACTTGTTATATCTTAAAAGGAAAATAAACAAATATCAATTCCGCTGTGATTAAATCTTTATCAAAACTAACAAGTATTTTTAAACGAAAAGAATTTAAGAATATCTATTCAACCCCTCCCCCCTTTTTAGATAACTTTTGTGCCTCTGAGAACTAACACCGACCATTATCGCTATGGAGAAACTTGAATTTAACTTCAAATTGGGTTTTGGATCATCTTATGAAAATTTTGAAAACAGTCAAACACCTTATTTTTGGAATGAAATGAATATATCCAAGTTGTACGAGAATAACAATCAATAAAAGTAACAAACCATCTATGACTAGAATGAGAGACAACTCGAGAGGGTCCCCACACATCAGTATGTATAGGAACAAAAGGTTTAGAATGTTGATTGTTAATACCAGAATAAATAGAACATTTGTGTTTACTTAATTCACACGGTTCACACAAAATTTAAGTTTTGTGACACTCCTTAATTAAAGAGGGAAATAAAGATTCTAGCATTGATAAATGAGGATGTCCTAGACGTCGATACCAAGTCAGACTAGATTCAGAAGTAGATTAAAGAGCCTGAGTAGCAGTCCCATATGTAATTTGAGGCATGTTAGACTTGGAAACATCCAAATAATATAGACCACCAACTGCACTACCACTACCAATTTTCTGCCCCGTCACCAAATCCTGAAAAATACAAAAAGTTAGGGAAAAGGTGATTGAGCAATGTAAGGATTCGGTAAGTCATTGGACAGATAATAATTTTGCGATAAATGAAGGAATATAAAGAATAAATAATAATGTTAATAAAAGAGTACAAATTACTAAATCATGCATTATCTTTTCCAGAACAAGACGTGTGTGAGGTAAAGAGATTGGAGGACCCGGTCATATGCTCTGAAGCACCTGTGTCAATGATCCAACTAGGGCAAGTAGATGAGACATTAAGAGCACCAGATTTTATACTTGATTGTGCACAATGAGAAATAGTACCTGCACTATTTTGAATCAACTGCCCTTTATTTGTTTCAGTAGTACGTACCAGCACTATTAATGGAAATAGATTCTGCCATGATATATAGGATAATAGGAGCAACGAGAATATCCAAGGAAATATTAACAAGGATAATATAAAGGCTTAAAAAATGGCAGAGAGTAATTCCAGTAAACTAAAGTTGTGCAATTAATTATACTACACTTTAAAAACCCACTCTTATGTTAGCCACTTCAATTAGCAAAAAAGGAAACTTATATTTCATAGAGTGCATACTTTTTAGAAAAAATAACAGTACAATAAGCAATCAAACATTCTATCAGAAAACCCAATATATACAGAAGCTTTGAAGAACTAACAGCAAGCACCACATAGCCACATGAACTAACAGTAAGCTCAACACCAAGCAAACCATTGTAGATAGCAAGAGGAGAGATAAATGACCACTGTAGAAGAAATTGTGCCAAAAAAAATCTTACACGTCGACCAATGATGGCGCGTGGCATCAGCAACAAGCGTGTGAGGTGGCGCGTGGGTAAATGAGGGTCAGAGAAGTTTTTATGGTGGTGGTCGCCTGGCAGTGTAGAGCCTTAATGTGGCCTTAATTTCTCAAAAGGAACTATTCTTGCTAGGTTTATGAAGAACATACGAGTAACAAGATAGTTTCTGTTAATGGAACATAGCTTTGATACCATGTAGAAAGCAATACTCAGAGTTTGGACTTATAAGTCCTTAATAATTTTATATCAATTATATTGGTTTATATACACAAATATATTTATGATAATCTTTAATTAAAGTTATGTATACACAATAGTTATGGGATATGACTAACTATAATTATGAAAATCATATCATATCTATATCATATCTTCTAACAGGGTCCGTAACAAGTACATGCTATAAATCATTTCCAATATATAATAGTTAGTTTCCCTATTTAGTAATTTGATTATTTAATTTTAATTTTGACAGAAACTTGGTGTCCATGCCAGGAAAATTCTGTTTACATTTCCTAGATGTTGTTTTCTACCCTTTTGTTTTTCGCTATGTCGATTGATTTATTTAAACGGTGATTTTGATTTTTAGGAAAACGAGATCGACATGAATGTCGACGAATTTGAAAAGAATAATTAGATTATTAATTTTTATGATTGGACCGAGTGAGACAGAGCCGCCAGTTGGTATGGTTTTAATGGATGTACCAACTCATCCGAATTTTGAAGGTTTTCGTAATATGGTCCAATATGTGAATCCGTAAGATTGACCTAGAAAACCGAGATTCATAGTTAACTGAGGGGAAAATATTGGACACCCTGACCAGCTCCGTGAAAATACGGTTACCGCTTCTTATCGATTTTTTATGCATAAAGTGTGTGTGTGTGTGTGTATACGTGTGTGCTTATTTATTGATTTATTATATGTCTCAATTCTGAGTTTATTTGAAAGTAGTGTTGAACCTCTTTTGCACCTAGGTACGAATGATTTCATATGACAAAATGTTCATTTTTGACAAGATATAGAAATTGAAATGATATTTTAGAAAAAAGATTTTCAAATCCTTCGTTGGACAAGGAATTGAGGACTTCGATACTTCATTTTATTATCTTTATATTTATTAGGTGATATACTCAAATCTCTTTATTCTTCATGAAAGCTCATTGTGATTTTATTAGAAAATCATTTAGGGTGATAATGCGTGCAAAGAAATCGCCAAAAAGAGGTTAGATCATCATCGGGCATGAAAGACATCTCGATGAATCCAAACACTCATAAACATGGTTTTCACTATTACAAGAACTTAAATCTGAACTCTCGGGATGAACCCTTTGAACACATTTTAAGGTCCAATATTACATGTATAGCGATTTGTAGCATTTAAACATTACATTTAAACAAAAAGTCCATTATGGGAATCTAGTTAAGAACCATTCAGTAGATCTCAACCCAAGGATTCTTAGGCACACATTGATATGCTTAAATATGTATATAAAACATACTAGACTTGATATTAGGTGATTTCATCGGTTGAAATTCTCATATCAAGCCATTAGGACCCTCTAACCTCTAGATACAGATCTAAGGCTTTACGGAGTGACTAGAACTGACTAAAAGCAGTAAAATATCTATATCTAAGCTAATCTAGCATACGGGTTAGAGCATCATGCTTCATAACTGCTCAAAATGCTAGATTTGGCTAGATCTAGGTAAATCTAGTCAAATAACTGATTTACAACTGAATATGCATAAATTAATCGGTAGAAACTCAATGTCTACCCACTAATACACAATTTATTTGTAAAATAACAAATTTAACCGGTAAAAACTGTTATATCTACATAAAACTAATATTTATAGCAACAGTTACAAAGAAAGTGGTTAATAAGTGTTTTTTCAGCTTGGGGGACGCGAAAACCAGCTTCTTTTGGCTTGGAATCAACTTATATCACTCAAAACTTTTAATATGTATGATATCTAAGATCAAGCAATACAAAAATGTGATAAATAAATGCAAGATCAGAGCTTATTATCTCTTTAGCTTCTCTCTCTAGCTTTCTTTTCTTCTGCGTTTGAAATAATGAGCTTCTACTGCTGAGTTAATGAGATTCGAGCCATCTATAGGTGTACATATGGCTGGAGCAAGTGCACCTAAGGCTAGGCCCCACGGTCCTGCTGCCTCAAAGTTCGTGCCTTCGATCTCAGTCCGATGAAAGTTGAGGTCTGTACCCAAAAATCTCAAAAAGTCTTTATGAAAGGCTATGAAATATGGTCGAGTTTGGCTGAATCGAAGTCCAGGAAGATGACGCAATAAGCTGATCCCGAGGGTCGTCAATCAGCTCGTCTTTGATAGCTCGAGTTTATTGTTTCTTGCGGTGACATCTTATGGTCACATCCTCACCTTTGCTATCCTCATTCAATTCGTTCTGTATCTGGGCATCGTTGTACCATGATCTCTCCTCGGGGTTATCGTCGCGGTGAAATGATGATTTTGCCCTAACTCAGGGTTGTCTCCGAAGTGAAATAATGATTTTGTCCTCTTGCAGAGTTAGTCTAGGGAAAGAAAAATTTTGAGTGTCTACACTTGGGATCTCAAAATCATGTGAAGTCACAACAAATGTAGGGTGAAGGAAGAAATACATTCAGGCTATCACTTGTTTACACGTAAATAAAAACTAAAACACACACTTGAAGTGTATGTGCCTTTGGTATAGAAAACTCCGCACAACTTACAAACTTTGCATCACGAATAAGAACTCAATGAAAACTATCTGAATTACAATAAAATAAGAACGGAGTTCAATCTCACAATCTCACCATCTAAATCAACTTAGAATTACTCAATATGTTGTGAGTTCTCTTTTAATGGGAGTACTCGTATTATGATTACGTACAATCTGAGAGACATGAGTTTATATGGATGAAGTGGTCTAAACCACTTCTTAAAAACTCTCCAACAAGTAAATTAAAATAATATTTAAAAATATAATAAAAAATTGACCAAGTCTGAGCTCTGCTGGATCATCTAGCCAACAAATAAATGAGTCGGACTTTCTATTAACACCCCATTTCAATAACCAAAATCCAACATGGGTTTAGTCAAAGAGGAAGAATTCAATTATGGACCATTTTGTTGTTGACTTTTGATCCGCAGTGAAGGTGATGGCTTAATGAAGATCCCAACCAATCGTAGGCTGAATTGAATTAAAATTGAATTAGTCTTCCATAATTTTCTTAATAAGTAAATAATATTATATAATTAGAGATAACACAAGAAGAGAATAAGAATAGAGATTTTCTTGTATTCTTCAAGTCTATCAATACATGAATGGTAAGCCTCTATTTATACGGTTTACAAATACATGAATGAAAGATAGAATATGAAAAGGAAATACAAACTTAATTAGGAGAATAATGAAAAGTTCATCATTCATGTACCAATAAAGAAGGAATAGGAAATGAATGGACATCCATATTTATAAATATTCATAACATTCCCCCTTGGATGTCAATTACTGAAGAATATGCCTCGTTGAAACCTTACTAGGAAAAATCCAATGGGACAAAAACCTAGTGAAGGAAAAAGAGTACATTATTCTTCAAAAAAACTTATGAGATGTTGCTTCATTTTAATCCCCCTCATAATTATATCACTTTAGATCTGTGAGTCGACGCAATCCAACATTGTGGACTAACTTGGTAGGAAGCACCTTTGTTAATAAATTTGCCAAATTTTTACTTGAACAAATTTGTTGAACATTTATATTACCATTCTTCTGAAGGTCGTGAGTGAAAAAGAACTTTGGTGAAATAGTTTTTGTTCTATCACCTTTGATATATCTTTCCTTAAGTTGGGCAATGCATGCTGCATTATCCTCATATAAGACCGTCGATGCTTCTTTTCCAGAAGATAAACCACAAGCTCCTCGTATATATTGAATTACAGACCATAACCATACACATTCACAACTAGATTCATGGATTACCAAAATCTCAGCATGATTAGAAGATGTGGTTACAATAGTTTGTTTCATTGAACGCCATGAAAAATGGTTCCACCACATTTAAATACATATCCAGTTTGCGATCAAGTATTATGAGGATCAGATAGGTACCCTGCATTTACAAAACCAGTCAAATCTTTTTTGGTTTGGTTAGGAAAATACAAACACATATCCTTTGTACCTTGTAGGTAACGAAGTATATGTTTAACCTCATTCTAATGTCTTTGGGTTGGACAAAAGTTATATCTTGCTAATAAGTTGATAGAGAATGATATATCAGGTCGTGTATGACTAGTAAGATATATTAGTGCTCCAATTGCACTAAAGTATGGTACTTCAGGACCAAGATTCTCCTCATCTTTTTCTTGGGGTCGGAAAGGATCTTTATTTACGTCAAGTGATGTCACGACCATTGGGGTGCTCAACGGAAGTGCTTTGTCCATATAAAATTGTTTTAGCACCTTCTATATATAAGTCGTTTGTTATATAAGAATCCCGTCATTTAAATGTTATATCTGTAACCCAAGACAAAATTTTATTTTTTTATGATCTTTTATTTCAAATTCTCTCTTCAAGTACTCTACTGCCTTTGAAATCTCTTCAGGAGTTCCAATGATAATTAGATCATCAACATATACCGCAATAATAACAAACTCAAATCTAGGTCTCTTTATAAAAATGCATGGGCTAACAAGATCATTCTTATATCCCTCTTTTAACAAATATTCAGTAAGATAGTTATACCACATGCGACCGAATTTTTTTAATCCATATAAATATTTGTTTAATTTGATTGAGTAATGTCCTCAAGAATTGAATTTATATGCTTCTGAAAATTTAAATCCTTCTGGGAATTTCATATAAATGTCATTATCTAGTGGACCATACAAATATGTTGTAACGACATCCATTAGACATAAGTCAAGTCCCTATTTTATTGTCAGACTGATTAGAAATTGAAAAATAGTCACATCCATCACAGGAGAGTATGTCTCTTCATATTCAATACCAGGTCTTTGCATGCGGAAATCCTTTCGCAACTAGTCATGTTTTATGTCTCATAATTTCACCCTTTTCATTTCATTTCCTAACAAAAACCTATTTTTACCCCCACTGGTTTTACACCATCAGGTGTACGGACTACAGGTCCAAAATTATTTCTCTTCTCAAGAGATTTCAATTTTGCTTCAATTGCATCTTTATTTTTTGGCCAATCAAGTCTATGTCTGCATTCCTCAATAGTCCTTGGTTCAAGATCCTCGTCATCATTTATAACATCTAACGATATATTGTATGAAAAAACATCATCGACGTCGATTTCATTTTGGTTCTATATTTTTTTTGACATGACATAATTTATTGAGATCTCTTTATTTTCACTCATTTCAGGTACCTGATTATCTTCTGGAATTGTAATATTTGTCATGTTTAGGGGTTTTTCTGTAGACTCTTCCGGAGTTACCATTTCCCCATCCTGGTTATCTTGAATCTTTGCTCCTTTTCTTTTTCGAGGATTTTTATCTCTGGAACCGACTTATCTACCACGCTTCAGGCGTGCTTTAGATTCATTTGCAACAAAAGATTGTTCTGTTGGGACATTAATTTTAATTGGAGCATTAACAGCTGATTATGTGACTTTGTTACACTCTTTGGGTCATTAAATGTGTCTGACAATTGATATGTTAAACTTTGTAAATGAATTATCTTTTAAAATTCTAGTTCTCATTGTTGTGTACGATGATCAAAATGAGAAAATGATAATTCATTCCAACTTATCTCTTTTTTCAGCTGCCTATTTTCTCCCCTTAATGTTGGGAAGACTGATTCATCAAAATGGCAATCAACGAATCTAGCTATAAATAAATCCCCTATTGATGGTTCTAAATATTTTATTATAGATGGGGATTCATATTAAACATATTTTCCCAACCTCCTTTGAGAACCCATCTTAGTACGTTGTGGTTGAGGAATTGGAATATATACAGCACAACCGAAAATTCTTAGATGGGAAATATTTGGTTCCTGACCAAAAAAATAATTGTAAATGGGAGTACTTATGATAACTTGTTGGCCTGATGCGAATTAGTACTGTCGCATGTAAAACAACATGACCCCAAGTAGAAATTGGGAGTTTTGATATCATTAGTAATGGTCTTGCAATCAATTAAAGATGCTTAATTAATAATTCTGCAAGGCCATTTTGTGTGTGAACATGTGCTATAGGATGTTCAACACTTATCCCAATAGAAATACAATAATCATTGACAGTTTGGGAAGTAAATTCACCAGCGTTGTCAATACGAATTTTCTTAATAGGATAATCTGGAAAATGCGGTCGTAATATGATTAATTGAGCAAGTAACCTTGCAAATGCCAGATTACGAGTGGATAATAAAGATACATGTGACCACCTAGTAGATGCATCAATTAAAACTATAAAATATATAAAAGGTCCACATGGTGGATGAATTGGTCCACATATATCACCTTGTATTCGTTCCATAAAAGTAAGGGATTCAGTCCTTATCTTAGCTGGTGATGGTCGAATAATTAACTTACCTTGAGAACAAGCAGCACATAGGAAATTATTCGATTGAAGAATCTGTTGGCTCTCTAATGGATGTCCACAAAATTCTCAATTATTATTTGTATCATTATCGATCCAGGATGGCCTAACTGATCATGCCAAACAACAAATTTATTAAGATTCGTAAGCTTTTGATTAATGACCACATTTGTTTCAATTTTTCTAATTCTTGTGTAGTACAAACCAGAGGAAAAGGCTGATAATTTTTCCAATACACTTTTATTACCCAAAATTATACACATAATTTAAAGGTACACAATGTTTCCTTCATATGTTGTCTCAATATGATACCCATTTCGACGAATATCCTTAAAACTCAATAAATTTCTTTGAGACATAATGCTTCATTAATTTCAAATTTTGTTCCTCCAGGAAAGAATATGTTAGCTCTTCCGGAGTTTTATCAATTATGCACTACCCAATATAGTACTAACATTGGCTTTTTGCATTATGAAAGAAGAAAAATATTTCTTATTCTATAATATAGTGTGTGTAGTGGCACTATCTACGAGACATATATCTCCATCACTCATCGCGAATTGAATCAGGAGAGTATCTATATTCTTCAAAGAAAATAAAATATATAACCAGATCAATAAATGTTCCATAAATAACCAATCATAAGAAAACAGCTAAACATGACAAATACATAATAATTAGAATTTTATTAATGCTTAAAATAAAGTCCAATAATATCAAAGTAACATTTAAAAAATTTATATATGGACATTCTCATCGCTAACCAAATGGTCAATATTTCCTCAGGGTTTAAGAAAAAATTAGCAACATCTAGATGGGTGGCATAAACACAACTATAATTAAAATCATTCTTTCTATAATCAAGAGTTGCCTCATCTTATTCATCATCGCTAGCAAAATTAGTCTCTATCTTCTTCCCTTTATCTTTTAGTGATTGTTGATAGAGCACAACAAGATATTTTGGTGTACGACAGGTACGTGACCAATGGCCTTTGCCTCTACAACGATAGTACAAATTCTATATGGTCTTTTTATCTTTATCACTTTTGTCTCATTTTCCATCCTTATGTTCCGACTTCTGATGGGTATATGTTTTGAGAAATGACCTCCTCGATGATTATTTCGACCACGTCCACGACCACGGTCGTGACCTTTGTCTTTTTCATTATATGATACGGCATTCAATTCACTACAGGAAATGGAACAGAGCCAGTTGGATGGGCCTCATGGTTTATCATCAATAGCTCATTATTTTGTTCAACAATAAGCAGGCATGAAATCAGTTCAGAGTATTTTTTAAAACCCTTTTCACGATATTGCTGCTGCAGGAGCATATTAGATGCATGAAAGGTGAAGAATATTTTTTCTAACATATCCACATCAGTGATTTTTTCTCCGCATAACTGTAATTGAGAACTGATTCTAAACATAATTGAGTTGTTTTCACTTACAGATTTAAAATCTTGTAATCTCAGGTGCATCCAATCATAACGAGCTTTAGGGAGTATTATAGTTTTCTGGTGATCATATCTTTTCTTTAGACTTGTCCAAAGGATAAGTGGATCTTTAATAGTCAAATATTCAGTTTTAAGTCCCTCATGGAGGTGATGACGAACAAATTTCATCGCTTTGGCCTTATCTTGATTAGATATTTTGTTTCCTTCTTTAATGGTATCACCGAGACCGTTTGTATCTAGATTAATTTCAGCATCTAATACCAATGATAAATAATTCTTTCCCGTAATATCAAGAGCCACAAATTCGAGTTTTGTAAGGTTTGACATTATAAACTATCACAAGTTTGTTGAAAATTGTTAGAAGAAAATATTCTAAAATATTCCCCTTTTTTCAAAAATTTGAATAGGTGCACAAGAATAGATAATTTCAATAACACTAAATACTCTGGAAAAAAAATATTAAAGAATAAAGTACAAACTGACACATAATGACCACTAAAGCTGAAATGAGATTGTTTTTCTGAAAGTGATAAAGTTAAAAATTAAAACACTAGAAATAAACTAGCAGCCATAATTCTAGATTGATCCTTTCAAGTAACCATACTTCAGATGTGACATGCAAAGCGAAAAATGATCATGACGTTTATATATATATATATATATATATATATATATATATATATATATATATATATATATAAGAAGAGACAAAAATTACCATTTGTGAAAATAATGAACATGGTAGAACTGTATCACATATCAATAAAAAAAATAAAGATAAACTTTTCTGCATTTAAAGATTTCGGAAAGTCAAGCACTTATTCTGCTTAAAAAAAATAAATCCAATATCATATAATGAACACATCTAAATGCAGCTTAACCCAAAGTAATCATATGATTCAAACTCATAAGAAATAGAATAGTTAAATAAGTCTTACATAATCAAAGCCATCCAGTAGAAGATGGTAACCACCATTGGTTTAGATTAATAGAATAATAGAATATGAGAAGAATAGACAAGCATATCTTTTAGAGTCTCATGCTAATAACGTATTATATAATTAGAGATAACATAAGAGAAAAAGAAGAGACATTTTCTTGTATTCTTTAAGTCTATCAATACATGGATGGTAAGCCTCTATTTATAGGATTTATAAATACATGAATGAAAGATAGAAGATGAAAAGAAAATACAAATTTAATTAGGAGAAGAATGAAAAATTCATCATTCATGTACCAATAAAGAGGGAATAAAAAATAGATGAAGATCCATATTTATAACTATTCATAACAAATAACATGATGAATCAGCATAAATCCAAATTACAGTTGGGTTGGGTACTGGGTAACCAAAAAATGTGCAAAAGCACATTGTATTGTATGACCCATATATAGAGGAAATATTTTAATTGTGGACGTGCAAAATAAGATAAAGGTTTAACCCAAAAAATTAAAAAATAAATTTTAAAAAATCTAAGTTTGACTTTAAGAAGTTAGTGATATAAATTTATTTATATTTGAAAAATAAATAATAATGTAATTAGTCGTATTTTGGAATAGTTATTGTTAACGCCATGATCTTCTTCCACGTCCCAATTACGTAAGACGCTCTAAACCTGCACAATAAACACGATCAACACCAAACACTTGATGGCTTCGACCGTCGGGGGATAGCTCAGGTGTGAGAGTCAGTACAGGCAATCACAAGTTTAACAATGGAGGATAAAATATCTAGTGTATTAAGAGAGATAAAATTATCAGTTACCTGTTCTTGGATGACTTCCTTGCTATCATATACTCTCCAGCCCGGTTTACCGTGTCATCCACTCCCGTCTGACACTAGCCTCCTAATCCTGATGGTCTCATCCAACTACATGCAGCACCTACCACATCCTGCCACTGTTTGCCACCACCGCCGATCGACTGAATCTCATCCACATTAATGTTTTGTAGTCATTTCGGTCAACTGCTATCATGATCATCATTATTACTTGGTCAAAGCTTGAAAATATAGATATTTAGTGACGTAATGGGTCGGTCCAATTACTAGGCCCAATACTCTAAACACCCAACATAAATGACTCAACTGGCCGAGCCCAACTGCAATGACCCGATAGATTAACCAAATAATTCGGTCCAAATCATTCGACTCAATATGTAAAATATCATGACCCAACAGTTATAACAATTATGTGTTCAAAATCAAATAAATTCACATTAACTTGAATTTGAAAAACATAAAAGATTTATGTTATAACAACCTATGTTCTGTATTAATTTACAGATTATGTTATTTTGTCTACTCACAATATGAATGACAAAAAAGTCTCCTTCAAAAATACCACCAATTGACTTCTAAGAAATTAAAATGAGATTTTTTTTAAATTACGAATATATAATTAAGCAACAATACAAAGAGAATATACTTTTTGTCAAAAAAAAATTAACACTCATTGTATCCCATAAAAAAAATGGTCTAGTTAAACTTTTAAAAGTTAGAACTCCTAATATCGGAGTTGGTAGTAAATTCGATATCTGCTTATATTTTGAAGAAAAAATAACTAAATATTAATTTTTAAAATTATAAATTTGAATTAAAAAGGTCAAATAACACCATTTTCAACTAGATAAAATACATATCAAAATTTGATAATAGAATATTTTTAAAAAATTAAATAAAATAAATTATGTATGTATGTGGTAAAAAAATCTTAATTCCTAAAATAGTGTCAAACTTTTCCACACTTACAGATGAGAGTGACCGAGTTACTTGATTTCATTACGAAAAGTCAAAAACGTTACCCAGCTGTGGCTGTTGGTTTATGAAATTCTTCTTAGTTTTGGCAGATTATAGATATTATTGGATATAATATTAGTGCTAAATAAATCATGATTATATGAGTGTTTGATAAAATTGAGTAATTAAGATCTGAATGATTAAGATATCTGAGTGAAATAATATTTGAACTTTAAAATTTATTTGATAATTAAAAAGTATAAAATATCTTAATGACACTTTTAAATACTTTCAAATTTAAAAATATCAATTTTAAATTTAAAAATATCTCAAATTGATTTTTCAAAACTCAATAATGATCTTAAAATTTGGAATGAAGAGAGTACAATATTAATAGTCTCCATAGATTTAAAAATTTCATTAAGAGACAGTTTTTAATGATTTAAATTTATATATTTCTCTTATTGATTAATAAATGATAAGAGTCGAACAAAATTTAACCAAATAATTTTTATCTTCTTACCAAGTCAGATATGGAACTGTTAAGAGGTATTGAGAAGTAAATAAACACTAAATATTCTATTCTTCACTATCATCTGGATGTTCTGTCACAAGTGAATAATTCAATTAAGGGTGTAAGCCGAGCTGACTAACTCGGTAAGTCGAGATTGGTTCGAAAATATGATCTAAAATTTATATTCGAAGTTTATTCGAGTCAAATATGATTCATACTTGTTTTTTGTTTAATGATACACTAGTCGAATTCGATTATACCAGTGTTCGCTCAGATTAGAGTTCACGTATTTTATTTTTTTCTCGAATCATACTCGATACATGTTCGATGAATCATATTTGAATAGTGGTCTGGTCCGTACTAACAAGCTAAATATATGATATTTGTATCAATCTTTATAATATATAAAGTATAGTATTAAATTGTATAAGCTTGTACTGGAATAAATCAATGAATTGATTGTCAATTTATTTTACACTATTTGTAATTTTTTTACATAAATAAAAGTAAAAAACTTTTATGTATAAAAATTAATTCAATAACCAATTTAGTATGTACGTAGTGGTTCAGTATTATAGCAATAGTTGTATTAGAGGTGTAAGATTGATTCCCTAATTTCTGTTACTGATTCTTAGGGAGTTAATTGGGTGGTGAATATTTTTGAGTTAATGTAAATTGATTGTAAGAATATTTAGTTTACTTTCCTGTGGAAATAGTTGTGTATATATACACCTCATCTGTTATAGAAAAGAGATGAATAATATAATACTTTCTCCCGAAAAAGCTTAGCGTTTACATGGTATCAAAGCAGGTTCAATACTAGAAAGAAAGGGATTTTGTTTCTCTGCCATACCTTCACCGAATATCTTCATCAAGCCCTCATCTTCACCTTCACCTTCACCTTCATGGCTACTTCTGGACAAATCACCCCTGCTGTATTGACCGAACCCACCGTACATGTACCTCCACAAATTGTTGTTCACAAGACAACACCGCATTCCCCACCGGAATCACACTTGATGAAACGAATTATTCACTCTGATCACAGTTGATGGAGATGTGTATTGGTTCCCGGAATAAAGTCGGGTATCTCACCGGAGAAACGAAAAAACCAGCGACTGGAGATCCCAACCTCAGCACTTGGATTACTGAAAATAATAAAGTCAAGAGTTGGCTTATCGATTCCATGTCCCCTTCTTTGATGCAACGATTTATTCGGCTCTCCACAGCAAACGAAATTTGGGTTGCTCTGTCCAAAACCTTCTATGATGGATCCAATGAGACTTGTCTTTTGGAATTGAACCAAAAATCCTTCTCCATCAAACAAGAAGGTCGGTCTCTACCCACATAGTATAATGAACTCTGTGTTGTCTTTCAGGAAATTGACCACAGGTCCATTACACAAGAAGGAACTATTGAAGAAATCATACATCTACATTCTGCAATGGCTAGACTTCGAGTCCACATTTTTCTAAGTGGGCTTGATCCAGAATTTGATCAGGTCCGTGGAGAAATTTTGAGGAAAAAGCCAAAACTTGATCTGGTGAGCAGCTATGCATATGTTCAGCGAGAGTATCAACAGAAACAAACAATGGGAGGTTCACATATTATTTCAGAAAATTTTGCAATGGTGACTAATCGAACTCGACCCGGAGCATCACCCGGGTCCTCTAAGACTCGAAACAACAATTAATCTGGAAGATTTGGTGGTTCGATGTGCAGTCATTGTGGCGAAACAGGCCATTCAAAACAACGGTGTTATGAAATCATTGGTTATCCAGATTGGTGGGATTTCACAAAAAAAACAAGGAAGCAAATACCCGGAAAGGCCACAGTAGCAAATACAGAAGAAGAAACTCCAGTAGTCAAACCTTCAGCAAATGTTACTCTTCCAGGTATTATTGGTAAAGCATTTGTTTTGCCAACAAACTCTAAGAATAGCACATGGATTATTGATACAGGTGCATCTGATCATATGACAAATGATTCTGGTCAGTTACAATCCATTTTTTTTCACCTCAAACTGTCATATCCATAGCCAATGGTAGCACCTCACCTGTTACAAGAGAGGGACCGGTTGTTCTATCCACAAAAATCACTTTAGACACTGTACTTGTTGTTCCTTTATTATAATATAATTTGTTGTCTGTTAGCCAGATTACTTCTAAATTATCATGTACAGTGATTTTTTGGCCATCTTATTGTGTATTCCAGGACATTCGAACTCGTAAGATACTTGGTTATGATGTTAAACGGGACAAACTCTACTATTTGGATCTGACAGAAGATGAAAAACCAAAGGCAAATAATACAATAAACTTGAGTGAAGTGGACAAGGCTCGAAAAGCTATTTGGTTGTGGCTTCGAAGATTAGGACATCTTTCTTTTGGTTACCTTAAAAAATTGAAACCTAATTTGTTTTCAGCTGAAAGTTTTTTAGATTTTAAGTGTGAAGTTTGTGAATTGGCTAAAAGTCATCGTGTGTCTTATTTACCAAGTTTTAATAAGAGTTCGGAACCTTTCATGGTAATTCATTCGGATGTTTTGGGACTTGTACGAATTCCTTACATTTCCAAAGCTCGTTATTTTGTTACTTTTATTGATGAATGTACTCGTATGACTTGGATTTCTCTTCTTAAAAATAAAAGTGATGTATGTGAAGCATTTCAGTTCTATAGTATGGTTTACACTTAATATCAAAAGCAGATTCGAGTTTTTCAAACTGATAATGGAAAGGAATTCGTGGTCATACCAACCCTTTGAATTTTTTTGCATAATCATGGGATTAGACACCAAACTTCTTGTACCTATGCTCCAGAGCAAAACGATCTATCGGAAAGGAAGAATTGACAAATTATGAAAGTTGTTCGTGCCTCACTTTTTGGCATGAATATGCCACGATTCTACTGGGGAGAGGCTGTGAAATCAGCATGTTATTTAATAAATCGAACACCATCCAGAGTGATTAATTTCCAGACTCTTGTAAGACCCCAACTTATTATAAATGAAATTAAACTTCCTCTATTTATTATTTTGAAATAGTAAGGGTTGATTTGATTAATGTGGTTAGTTATGGGTAAAATGCGCAAATATTTCAAATAAGCAAGTGGTTATAAAATATTCATTGCTGTCGGGGAATATTCGTTTGGTCGTGGAATATTCTTACTGTCGGGGAATATGCGTACGACGGCGCAGCCTTGTGTGGGCTCCATAATGGAAAGCGATTAGATGAAGAAAACGATAAATATAAGTTGTTTATAAATAACGGCTTAGTTGTTACAGTTAATACTATTAAAATACCCGGTGGTTAAAACACAGTAGCACACGGTATTACACCAATTATTGATTCTTACGTAAGAAGACACTACTTAATAATTGTTAGAGTAGTTACTGTTCAATATTTTATTTTAATGATTCAATAATTGCTACGTTGATATTTTATATTATTGTTGTTTCAATAATTGTCACGACACAGTATTTTCATTATTAGATAAATAATTCATATTATTTAAATAATATTATTAGATAACATTATTGGCAATGTCTAGAAAATTCTGTCTAAAGAGAGGTTTGGTCACCTAATTGTGTGCCAGTAGGGAGAAATCCTTATTGGAAAGCCCCTTCTTTCCTGGGAACAGTCTGGTTGCCAGTATTGTGATTCTGTAATATTATTTGTGAATAATTAATTATTGATTTATATGATAAGGAAAATATTCATTTTATGTGGATATAGATGGAGAAAATTTTTAATGTGACAATTGTTGAAAATTGATATTTTATCTTTTTCGATAAAATAATTCATTTAAATATATTATTATATTTTAATAATATAATAATGGTGATATTTTTACAATGAATGTGGGATATATGAGTATATGAGGAGGAAGAGTATTTTTATTGCATTAAATGATAAACACATGTTTTGTGTGTCGGTGGGCCTCATTTCTTGACTAAAATTTGATTATAGCCTGTAAAATCGGCCGTTAGTGGATTTCGGTCAATTTTTGTTTGGAATTTGGAAAAACTTTCTTCTGTAAAGTTGTAGAGAATTAAATTTCCTATTGAATGGACATAAAATTTGAATTTTTTGATAAAATGGCTATTTTCTATGAATTATTGAAGTTTCGAAGTTCCGAAATAATTAATTTTTGAAGTTTAAAATATTTTATTTATGAAAAATGTTTTTCTTACTTTTATTGAGTGGGTGGCTGATGTTTGAACTCAATTGGTGTGCGTAGGAGGTTTTGGAAAAATAATAATAATATTTATTAAATTTTCTGCTTTAGTGTTCTAAGCATTTTCCTATAAATAGGGTGCTTAGGTTAGAATTGAAAATCACACCAGAAACTAAAGTTTTCTCTCTCTATATTATCGAGCGTATTCTTGTGAGTATTTTGATACTTTGACTGTTGCTATACGAAGCAAATTCCTTCATCACTATATCTAGTAGTCTAGCCAGAAGTACTATTCTTTCGAGATAAGGGATATTATTTTTTAAAAAATGATATTATTTCTTCTAATATCATTATGCCGGATTATTGGTAAGATTTTTCTTGTGAAATTCTTGTCTTTTAGTTTCGGGATTACTATTCACGTATACGACACTATCCACGTATACGGCACTATTCACGAATACGGCACTATTCATAGAAAAATTAAATATTAGTTTTTTGTCCAAAATATCTATTATGGATACTAGCTTTCATTGTATCCATGTTTTGATCATTCTTGAATTTTACTTCACTATGATTATTAATAAAGTATTTTTGAACTCGGATTGTTTAAAGTACGAATCCTTAATATTTGTTCTTTTGTTTCACTGGATTCATTTTCTTTAAAATATTTTTCATCATCCTCAATACTAAATGATGATATTACTGAATATCTTTGGCCTGTAGTGCAAATATTAATGATTTTCAGATGAATATCTTTGGCCCGTAGTGCAAAGATGAACAGGTGTTGAAATGAACATTATCAACTGATGAATATTTTTGTCCTGTAGTGCAAAGATGAATATTGATTGATGCTACAGGGATAAAATAATGATGATGGACTTTTAAATTCATAGATTATAGTAGATTTCATTCTCTACGTAACTCATCTATGAATTATTATTTCCGCTGCGAATATTGATCTGAAATTTGTTGTCTATTGTATTTTAGCAGATTTTTTCCTGTTGAAGACTAACGATAATTTGTTCTATATTATCTTAGTCATAATATTCTTTACTGGGCTAGTTGAGCTCACCATTTTCCTTTTTGTTTCATTTTTCTTCTCATGAGGCGAGAATGTAGTGAGTTCTAGTCGGGGTGTGGAATGATGGTTTTAGAGAGTTGTTTTAGTAGTCCTCACCATTTTTGTAAAATAATATACCAATAATTGTAATGAGGACTTATTTGAGTGTGAATATTGTCTAGATGGAAATATTTGTATTTAAACTCACAGTTTTTCTGTTGTATTAATAAAGTTGTAGTTGTTTCTGTGCCATATTATTGACGACTCAAAATGGGTGATGTATACCTATTTTGGGGGCGTCACACTCCACTACAGAAGATGCAATCATTACTTTCCATTCCTCCACTGTCAAATCTAGAACCACGAGTGTTTGGTTGTACAACGTATGTTCATGTTCCAAAAGTTCAGCGAAGTAAGCTTGATCCTTGTGCCAAAAAATGCGTTTTTATGGGTTACTCCAATTTTCAAAAAGGATATTGGTGTTATGATCCTCATACCCAAAAGATACATGTCACTCAGGATGTTTCCTTTCATGAAATGGAGCCTTATTACTCAGGGGGGGAGTTTCTCAAACTTCTCTTTAGGGGGGAGAGTGGTATTGAAGAAAGTTTTGAATTAGAAGAAAGAAATGAAGATGATGTCCAAGACTAGAACTCTAACGCGAACAAAGAAACAATTCCTGACACTCTTGATCAAATAGTAGATATCCCAGATTTGCCCTTGTTAACACCAGCATCTGAAGAATCAACCGAGCCCGAGCATGTCCTTCCTCAGGTAATCTCACAACCCATACTGAATGAGTAGAATATGATTCCTCTTGTTCCTGCAGAAAACATAGCTTCTAGGTATTCACAAAGAATAAATAAAGGAGTCCCAAAGAAACAGTATGAACCCGATCTTACGTCTAATACTAAATATCCCATCAACAACTATGTATCTGACCATAGATTGTCAAAATCATATGCATTTACTGTTAATCAATTATCCTATATCTCTATTCCTAATATTGTACAGGATGCTTTGAAAGACCCAAAGTGGACAAAGGCAGTAAATAAAGAGATGGAGGTCCTACAAAAAAATGCTACTTGGGAACTTGTACCTTTGCCAAAAGGAAAAAAGACAGTCGGGTGTAAATGGGTGTTCACAGTAAAACTTAAAGAAGATGGCAGCATAGACAGATACAAAGCAAGATTAGTTGAAAAAGGGTATGCACAGAAATATGGGGTGGATTACCAGGAAACTTTCACACCAGTAGCCAAGATTAATACAATCTGTATTCTCTTATCTTTAGCATCTAATCGAGACTGACCACTACAACAATATGATGTTAAGAATGCCTTCTTGAATGGAGATTTAGAAGAAGTATATATGGACTTGCCTCCAGGAACAAAAAATGCAAGAAATGGGATTGTCTGCAAGTTGAAGAAGTCATTGTATGGGCTGAAACAGTTACCAAGGACTTGGTTTGGTAGATTCTCAAAAACTATGAAGCTGTTTGGTTATAAGCAGAGTAATTCAGATCATACTATGTTTATAAAAATCAATGCAGGACAAATAACAGCTCTAATTGTGTATGTCGATGATATTATTATTATGGGTGATGACTCGTATGAAATGAAGGCATTAGAAGAATATTTGTTCACAAAGTTCGAAATGAAGAATCTTGGTCCGTTTAAATATTTTTTAGGAATTGAGGTTGCAAGATCACAACATGGAATTTCTGTGTCACAAAGAAAGTATGTGCTTGATCATCTAGCTAAAACTAGAATGCTTGATTGCAAACCAGCAGAGACACCCATAGAGATGAATCATAAACTCGAAGATCTCATAGATCAAGTCCCATCAAACAAAGGTCGTTATCAGCGTTTGGTTGGAAGATTAATATACTTGTCACATACTAGACCTGATATAGCTTATGTTGTAAGCATTTTAAGCCAATTTATGCATGCACCAAGTGAAGAACATATGGATGTTGTATATCGAATCCTAAGATATTTGAAGAATTCTCCAGGTAAAGGTTTGTTATTTTCAAAGAAATGGCAACCTTGACATTGAAGGATACACAGATTTAGATTGGGCAGGAGACCAAACTACTAGGAGATCCGCCTCGGGGTAGTACTTTACATTTGTAGGGGGAAATCTAGTCTCATGGAGAAGCAAGAAGCAAAGGGTTGTGGCAAGATCAAGTGCGGAAGCAGAATTTTGAGGTATGGCTCATAGTGTTTGCGAGTTGTTGTGGATAAAAAAATGTACTAAAAGATCTAGGGATCAAGCATCTGAAACCAATGAACTTGCATTATGACAACAAAGCAGCAATCGAAATTTCTCATAACCCTGTACAACATGATCGCACCAAGCATGTGGAAGTTGATCGTCATTTCATAAAAGAGAATCTTGATCGAAAAGTCGTACATTTTCCATTTGTTCAATCCGAAAATCAATTGGTAAATGTTTTAACAAAAGCTGTTTCAGGAAAGGTGTTCAACACCTCATTGGACAAGTTGAACATGATAGATATCTATGCTTCAACTTGAGGGGGAGTGTAGCAATAGCTGTATTAGAGGTGTAAGATTGATTCCTTAGTTTCTGTTACTTATTCTTAGGGAGTTAATTGGGTGGTGAATATTTTTGAGTTAATGTAAATTGATTGTAAGAATATTTAGTTTACTTTCCTGTAAAAATAGTTGTGTATATATACACCTCCTCTGTTATAGAAAAGAGATGAATAATATAATACTTTCTCCAGAAAAAGCTTAGTGTTTACAAGTATTAAGTGAAATAGTTCATATTCGAAACTCAATTTGAAGGTTAATTTATGGATAACTCGTTTTATAAACGAGTCGAGTACTTACGAATTGAGTAGGTCGGAGTAATGATCCAAGTCGAATCTGATGCAAAATTAAAAATTTCTAAATTTTTTTTATCAAATTCGAGCTCATTTTTTTCAAGTCAAATCGAATCTGAACATTAAGATATTCGCTGAGATTCGACTCGTTTACCCCTTAATTTTCATTGGGAACACGCCTATAAAAAACTTGAATTTTTTTTAAAGTTTTAAACGGTTATTATAGTCAATAAATGGACGTGAAAAAATAAAAACACAAAAAAGAAAAATATGAAGTTGATAATACTCGTCATGTTCTACAAAAAAAATATTTTTATATGTAAAATTAGTTTAGTTTGTTCTACAAGGAGACAAAATTCTTAAGTAATTAAACTAACGCCATTGAATTTTTCAACTTCTTTTCTAATTATATTTATTATTATTGTTTTCTTCTGAATTTTTCAAGTTCTAAACCGATTTTATTTGTGATATACGTCAGCAGCCATGAATGATATTGGGCTTGAGAACGGGAATTTGCAAAACCAAAGTTTGGGCTACCCAATGGGTGTTTAGTCCGGTAGACCCTACGATTTGGGTCTGGGTGTATGCCACATTTAACACCAGTCCGGCGGTGATATACAATGATGCTGCTTGTCCAAGTAATTTTGGCCGACGGATGTATTTGCAACTTTTTGGTATTGCTAAATGACCAATTATTTTTATTAAAATATTTTTGTCACACAAAAATATAATAATTGCGATAATTATGTATGTATATCTAGAGTCCGGATCAGGTCCGGACTCCCAGATTTTAACAAAATTCGGACTTTTTTTTTTTGCTTTTTTTTGTTTTTTTTTTAAAATAACTAAAAAAAAATATTATGGAACTTGAATTTTTACATAATACAGTGTTTTGGGTGTGATTTGGATACGTATAACAAAATATGTCTGTACAGTCTGGGCAGACTATACATACATTGGTTGGTGTAAGTATTAAAAACACACCAAAAATATTGTATTATGAAAAAATTCAAGTTTCATAATTTATTTATTTTTTTTAGTTGTTCTACAAAAAAAAATTGGGTCTGGATTTTGATCAGGTCCGGACTCCCGGACCTGGTCCGTGTTCTGTATATCTATATTATAACAATAACAATAATACTTCCATAATAAAAAAAAAATTATAAAAAATAGCTTACAAAATAACGTGTCTAGTTGTGCTTGATTGTTATGACCAGATTGACTTAATCATCCACTAATTATTCTCTGTCACATCATTTGTTTAAATTGGTTCTTATAAGTTTTTTTGTCACAGTAACAACACTCGTACTATAAATTCTTCGTGGAAGCTTCGGTGATTTTGTCACGCTTATCTTTTTTTTTCTTCATCTTTCGTCCTACAATTTTAAGTATATTATTATTTTGTCATTTTTTATTAGTCCTCCAAATTTTATTAACTTTTAATTTTACCCTATATAATCTACACAACTTGTCACCGGGCGCTAGTGTGTATATATATAGACAGACAGAGAGATTGAGAGAGAGAAGAAAAGGAGAGATATAAAGGCAGCCATATCTCAGATGAGGGGTATCAAAACTATAAAAAAGAGTAAGGGGTGGGGGTGGGGGTGGGGGTGGGGGTGGAAGGGGGGGGTGGGGTGGGGGTTTCAATATCATAAAAAAGTATGAATGAAGGAGGTAGAGAGTGGGGGTCAGTGAGTCATTGCAAAGGCATGTGGATGGCCCTAAACAAACAAACTAATAACACCAATCTTTTTAGGCATGGGATTAGTGCTCCCCCCATCCCCACACCATTCCATTCCTTGAGAAACTGTGACAATAATAATCCACCTAATTCCCCCACCAGCTACCATTGCCAACTACTCCTGCATATATTTTAAAATGATAAGTTATTTTTTAAAATATATTTATAATATTAATTATTTAAAAAAATTTAATAGTAATAGTGTAATACTAAAAATGATAGTACAAAAATAATAATAATTTTTAAATATCATGTCACTTTATATATTATATTAAAATAAAAATTAAAAGATGGTGCATAATATATATATATATATATATATATATTAATTGGATATTAAAAAGGATATGTAACATAGGCCCACATATCTTAATAGATTGATACCTCCCCCCTTAGGCCTTATATCATGAGGTAAGGATCCCTGTACCTTCTAGGCTTGTACCACTGCCATATAACCTAGCTGTCCAACATAAAGATAGTTCCCCTCCTAGGTAACAACTCCCATTTTTCCATCTATTTTGTGCAATCGATCTTAATTCTTATATACTACTACTACTACTACTGGCTGCTCTGTCTGTATGCCAATTCAAGGATCAATAATACACGAAGCTTTCACTGAAAAAATTACGAGTCTGCCACCAGTCCTAACATGCATGTGCATGAAGTGATATATCATGAAAAATGATATATATGATTGTTGCTTGTGGTTACGATTAAAATAGAATTTTAAGCGATAAAATAAAATAATAATTATATATATTTTTTAATTATTTTAAAGTTCATATTTTTTTTAAAAATATATATAAAAAAGAAAAAAGTATTATCCCCTCCTTTTCATATATAATAAAAGATCAACTTTATATTTTTATTTTGAAAAAGTTGGAGCAAAACTCTTTTTGACAAAAAAATGAAAACATAAAAACTTGCTTCTTTAATGTTTTAAATACAATTATCAACTCGCCTAATTTATATTTTAATTGGCAAAAATAATAAGTAAAACATAAAGTTATCAAATTAAGGATAATGTTAGGAATTTTTAATTTTTAATCTCAAATGATATGATTTTAATAAAATTTTATTGCATAATCAATCACATAATATATATACCCCACTAATATAATAAAAACACATTATTTGAGAGAAAAGTTTTGAAAACCCTAGCATTAGACTAAAATGCAAATTTTAACCCTCCTGTTTGTAACTTTTTTACTCAAATGAAAAAGTAACCCTCCTGTTTGTAACTCTTTTGCAAAACTCACCCTACAACTTTTATTTCTGCAAAACTCTCCCTCTAAGATGTATGAATTGTGCAAAACTCATATTTTATGTATTTTTTTTTTGTTAAAAATCCTCGTATACTCAAATCATTTCACTACAATTGTGAGGCCCCCAAAATAGGTATACATCACTCATCTTGAGTCGCCAAATACATGGTACTAAATTCAAATACAACTTGATTATACAACAGTCGTGTAAAATACGACAAAATACATGCTGTGAGTTTTAATACAAATATTGTCATCTAGACAATATTCACACTCAATTTAGTCCTCATTACATTTATTATCACACTATTTAACAAAATAGTGAGGACTACTAAGACACCATCTCGGACCATCACTTCGTTCCCCGACTAGTCCCGGCTACGTTCTCATTTCCTGAAGAGAACACTGAAAGAAAGGGTGAGCTCAACTAGCCCAGTAAGAAATATTATGACTAAGATAATGCAGAATAAATTATCATTAGTTCTCAACAGTGTTAAACTGATAAAATACAATAGACATCAAGTTTAACTGCAGCGGAACATGCAATCCATTAAAAGAGTCAAGTAGATAATAAAATCTACTATCTTTTATGATTTAAAAAAGTTTTTCATCACTTTTATCGCTGACACTCAGCTTAATAAATAATTCACATCATCCCTGCACTACGGCCAAGGATATTCATTAGGGTCACGACCACAAATTATCCATGCACTACGGGCCAAGGATATTTGTGTATTCATCAATGGTCATGATCATGCCAATAACTGTTCATCAATGCACTTCGGGCCAATGAGGACTTTTACCACATTATTTGTAACATTACGGTCATGATTACACCGAATAATATAAACATGAGGATGATGGCAATCATACCAAGTCCATCTATGTACTACAGGCCACAGATGACTTTCAAAAATAATATAAACATAAGGATGATGGCAATGATATAAGAATTCAATAAAAACAAGTTCAAGAATTAATTTATTCAGGAACTAATAACGCCAAATTGTCAACATGATACTTCTTTGTAAAGTAAAATTCAAGAATGCTCAGAAGAATATTTCCATGAAAAGATACTGGATGAAGCGCAAATATCAAGAATATTCCACTAATTTCATGGAGTGTAGAAGTCAAAACTTTAATCAACTGAGTATAATAAAGAATGGAATAACAAAAGAAATCACCATGCATGCGGTACTTCGCATAGACAAGTTATTCCATCAGAATAATAAATAACGAAACCAGGTCAGGTGTAATACGCACCGACAGGATATTCCAACAGAATAATAAAGAATGGAATACAACAGAAATCACCATGCATGCGGTACTTCGCATAGACAGGTTATTCCAACAGAATACTAAATGACGAAACTAGGTCAGGTGAAAATCACACCAACGGGATGTTCCAATAGAATAATAAAGACAGAACTAAGTCCGGCGTAAAGCACAGGCAGGATATTCCAACAGAATAATAAAGACAGAACCAGGTCAGGCGTAAAGCACAGACAAGATATTCCAACAGAATAATAAAAAATGGAATACAAAAGAATTTTACCAAGTATAGGGTAGCCCGCGTATACAGGTTATTCCAACAGAATAATAAAGATGGAATAATAGAAGTTCTCTTCATGAATACAAAAGAAATAATACCCCTTACCGTAAAAGAAACTTGATATCGGTGTAGTGAAGTAGCAAAATACTTTTCTTCTTTCTCTCTATAGTTTCTCTGTCTAGAGTTTCAGTGAATTCATAAGAAATAATGAAGGAATGAGCTTCTATTTATAGAAGAATGGAATGAATAGTAACCAATCCATGAACAGTCCAAATTGATTTACTTTAATCGAACGGTCCATATTTAAAAAAAATCTTTTAAATAAAATATAATATATTCTATTTATAATCTAATAAAATGAATAACTTTTAATAAGATTTTACTATGCAAACACTATGCATAATAAAATATAATATATTCTAATTATTGTCTAATAAAACAGATAACTTTATAAAAGTATTCTGTTTTATATATAAAAAGATTTTACTATTAGCCTAATAAAACGAATAACTTTATAAAAGTATTCTGTTTTATATAAAAAAAAATTCTGTTTTATTACGTTAATAATACGAATAAAACAAAACGTCATCATCATTATTATTATTCACACTATTAATCGATCAGGTCGTTCCCATGAAAGAGGGGGATTTCCAATAAGGATTTCTCCCTGTTGGCGCGCAATTAGGTGACCAAACCTCTCCTTAGCAGAACTTCTAGACATCGTTAATAATGCAAATAATAATATTAACAACTTCGTCATCTCAATTATTGATTTAATAACATATAAAATATCGACAATAATTAAATCAAACTGAGTGACTTCTCACATAAGCATTAATAATCAATACCGTGTGCTACTATGCAACCACGCGTATTACTGTACTTTTACTATCGAGTAGTTCAACAGTATCAACGGTAAAACTTCCGCCGTTATTTTCATAAAAATATTTTTGTCGTTTTCTCAATTCGGCAATAATTCTGTTGTGGGATCCACCAATGATTGTGTCGTCGTACGAATATTCCCTGACCAATCAAATATTATATAACAACTTGCGTACTTTGTAAAATTTATAAATATTACCCACAACTATAACATTATATCAAAATTATTCCATAATATTTAAAAATGATATTTATAAAAAATTTATTTTTATTCATAAAGTTGGGGTCTTACAACAATTCATCACTTAAGAATTTTACCTTTAAAATACAACTTTTATTTCATTTAAATAACTTTCAATCAGCAAAAAAAATTATCACATGCAAGACCAACAAATGTATTTGCAACATAAGATTCTCTAATTTATGCATCTCGCTCTTTGTCTCTCCTATATGTTAATCTATTATTATTTTATTTTGGATTCATCGTCTTTGATACATTTTTTTACAGTATTGTTAGTAATGAAGAAAATTCATATAATATATCTATTTTCTAATGTTAAACGAAATATTGAATGATGACGGCACATGTTAAAAACTGAGAATAAGATTGACATTTTAATATGAATTTTGTGTGCGAGATATTTATCAAAACAAAATAATAATCAACTGGCATATAGCAAATGTAGAGAATAAGATATATGTATTAAGCATTAATTTAGGGTTCTAAATCTGATGATATTGTGATTTTTTTTTCTTATTAGAAGTCGTTTGAGTACTGAAATAAAGTGATTATTCTAAAGTTATAGTTTTTAAGTGATATATTAGATTAAATAATTTGACTATGCAATAATTTTTAAATAAAAAATACATAAAGGGTAAGTTTTGCCCAGTTAATACATCTTGGAGGCAGAATTTTGCAAAAATAAAAATTAGAGTGAGTTTTATAAAAACTAATACAAACTAGAGGGTCACTTTTGCATTTCAATCCTAGCATTATTCGTGAATTAATTAAAGAGTAATGCAATGAATGATTTTTTTTTTGACCTTGTGGGGATATTTAACTAAATTTTTTTTTAACATAATGTGAGTTTAGCACAATTAATACATCTTGGAGAGAGAGTTGCAAAAATAAAAATTAGAGGGAGAGTTTTGCAAAAATACTACAACCTAGAAGGTCACGTATACATTTCAGTTCTAGCATTATTCTTGAATTAATTAAAGAGTAATACACTGAGTGAAATTTATAATCTCAAATAATATAATATTAAATATTTTAAAACATAGTCAATGACTTAAATTTACTCAACTATATTATGATTACACATCATTTTTCGAGACATAAAATTTAAGATCTTTAACATCAACCCACATTAAATCTCATTTATGCATGACAAAAGAAAAGAATAGCGGTTAGTATGAGGTTAATTTTGGTCAATTGATTAATATAGTATCGACACACAAATATGAAGATGAGTATCGACACACAGATATAGAGATGATCTCTTTGTATATTAACATTGTATTAATTAATTAATTAATTTATCATAAAATTAATTTTATATTAACAAATTAAAAAAAATGAAGTTTCTCTGAGAGAAGGACAAGTCTTTTCAGGATAAGGCTGATGATGGCTTCATTCTTATCTCTCTTTCCCAAAAAGGCCGAAACAGACAAACAAACAAACTTATTTTTGAGCAAACGATTAAAAGAAAGAAAATGCCAAATAGTAATTATATTGTAGATGTATCTGGTTTAATTAACCCACTGAATCTGAAATTAATTAATAATATTGCTAGAGCTTCTGCATGTCGCCCACGTATCCTTGTCATATTAGCCATCTCATCAGCTCTTTTACTATAAAATTAAATCAATTTGTTAAATTTTAAATTAATACTAACAATTAACAAAAAAATCCATCAAAACAACATGATTTATGAAATCAATAATGTAGTATGTATGAATGCATTAGTAAATTTCACTATCTGGTCCCAACATCCAATCCAATTTGAACTCCACAACTCAAATCAAGAATCAAGAAAATCTATCGACTATATATATACATCAAAATCAACAACTAATTACTACACTAATTTGTAGATAAACTTGAAATCAACAAAAAGAAAAATTAAAGGATGGATAGGGTGAAGGAAAGAATTTTATTTCATCACACCATTAAACTTACATCGTCTCAAGTCTCAACTAAGAAATACAACTAAAACCAAAGCAGATTCGCAACACAATTTTCAAGTTTACAAAAATCTAATCAACAATATTAATAACAATTTATTCGGGCAAGCAAAATAAATAATCACACCCTCTCCATCTCCCTCTCCCTCTCCCTCTCATCACATATATATATATACACTTTGCATATATATATGGATAACTCGAGGCTTTATATATAGATATATATTACAAAAATCTATATCTTCCCCTTCATCTTTTCATCATCATCATCATCAACTCTACCACTTCAATCACCATCATGATCGATCTATGTAAGAAGATCATTGACCCACCTAAGATCAGGTCCACCTGACCCATTCTCATCAGTGAAACCCATGCTCGAGCAATCTCTGCTAAAAAAATGACCCGCCCCGGAAGGAATTGGAGTTGAAGGAGACAGAATGAACTGCTGCTGATCGTCCCCATTGAAATGGGATACATCTATCCACGCCATTTCTCTGTTATTTTCACCCTCATGCGGCGAATTTTCACTCACAGTCATCGACTCCAAAGAGCTCATCAGCTCGGTTAGAGCATCTTTATAGCTCAAAACCTGATTCAACTCTACACATCCCAACCGATCCCCAAAACGAGAAATCGGTGAAATCCCGCCAATCTGCCAGGATTTCACTGGAGAAACCGGCGGAGACAGCGATGGCGACATGGGTGGAGATAAATGGGACATTCCGATTAGAGTAGAAGTAGGAGAAGCTGTCACGCAATATTGACCGTACCCACAACAATACTGCCCATTTTTCCGCTGGTATTTACTGTCGGCGGTAACCGGAGATTGGTAGTCATCGTTACAATGAGAAGGCAAAACTCGGAGCTGTTTTGGAGTATGAGCAAAAAAGCAGATCTTCCTATTACAATTCTCACCGTCTTTGCACGCCTCAGTCCTGTAGCGAGCCGGGTGAAGCCAACACTCAAACACCCCGTGGGCGAACTCGCAGTTATCTCCCCTGCTGCAGCCGCCGCGGCGAAACTCGGCGCAGACGGTGCCGGAGTAATGGTACTTTCTGGGATCCCTCCGGCGAGCTTTCTCTCCGGGATGGGCGAAAGGGCAGTCGGTCCAGTCGTGGCTGCGGCTGCGCGAGCAGCGGCGCACCTTGAACTCGTAGATGCGGAAATGATCGGAAGAGTAGGGGTCGGCGTCATCGTCGTCGAAGCAGTTGTTGTGGGGGAGGAATTTCTGGAACAGGGTTTCATCGGCGGGTCTGGGAGAATCCAAAAACATGTCGGCGGCGTCGGCGGATGAGCGGCGGGAGAGGAGTTTGCGAGGAGGTATGTCGATTTGGCGGAGGGTTTTTTTGGAGAGGAAGAGTTGGTGGCAGGGGTGGAACTTGTGTTGCTGATCGGCACAAACAGTACCGGCCATTGCTGTTGTGAGGAGATGAGAGAGAATTAAAAGGGAGGAGTTATAATTAGGTGATTGTGGTAGACATGAAAAATGATTATTTTGATTGATGAATGGAAATTGGAAGGGATAGAGATATATAGAGGAGAGAGAATTAATTAGTACGTACGTACGTATAAGAGATATGACGAGGATGGTGTGAGGGTATGGGGGAGGTGGTGCGTGGCTTAATAGTATTAGGCGTTTGCATGCAAAAGAGATATGTGGCAGCTTCACATTTTGCACTCCATGCAAGTGTCGTCTCGTCTCCATCATTAATTAAAAATAATACTAGAAATACAAATTATTCTATAAATATTTTATAAATTGTTAATGTGGCATACTTTACATCAGCATATTGTGTGAAGTCGAAGACTATATTGAAACAATTTATAAATCAATATGCTGAGGTGGAGTATGTCACATCAACAATTTATAAAATATTTATAAAATAGTTTATGTCTGTAGCATTACTCATTAATTAATTCATTCTTTCTTTACACAAATTATAATAAGTATTAAAGTCAACATTTTTTTCCATTACTTTTTTGGTATTCTCAATTAATAATAATAATAATAATAATAATAATTAATAGCTAACGTAAGTACGTACATTAGCATGCATTATGGTGTCGTTGTCACAGGAGGTAGGACGACACGACTGTTATTTTCAGTTACGTTTACCTTCTTTTTCAAACTAAAACTATTTGAGATGAACGCCTTGCCTTGTTAACAGGAAAAATAAGACTTTTTTAATTAATAGTTTTTGACAATAATTTTTGTTAAAAACATTATTGATATCTTTTCATATATAAAGGTTTAAATTTATATATATTATGATATATGGTCCTTATAAAATATTATACATAAATAATTAGAGCAGTAAATGAATTGAGTTTTGTCGTGCCCTTGAATTCTTTAAAATTTCACTAAATCATGTTGATTCAACTTGAATTTTGATTTACAAACTAAAAAGTTAAACGAATCGAGTTGTAAAGAGTTTAAGATTTGATGTATAAATTCAGCCTATTTAGTAAAAGATTTTTAATTGAGATTTAGTTAAGTTTAAGTCCGATTTATTTATAAAAATAATTAATTAAAAGATAAACGATTGGGGATTGTTTTAAACAAGCGCAACACCACATTGATTCATCAGTTCAACTCGCTTAATTAAACGGGAAAAGAATTTGATTGAATTTAACGAGCTCATCAGCCTAAATTGAATCTAATTCTTTTCACCACATAGCTGCTCTCACGCAACCTATGTTCGATGATTAGTCATACAAGCACTAATATGGAGTACACCAACCAACTCTATTTGAGACATTAATTGTAGAGATAAAACAATTTTATCAAATGTATCATGAGTAATGTTATAAAGTACTACACCCTTAAAAAAATAATACTCCCTCCGTTCTTTAATATAAATCGTTTTAAAAAAAATTGTTATTACTGCCACGTGGGTCATCATGCATGGCACAGCCCTTGTGATATCCAAGTATATGGAGCAAATGATGGATTAATTGGTCCTACTCACAGTTTTACAAATAAGCCCAATAATTCAAGCAGTAATCATGTTATTGAACATTGAAGCTAGAAGGGGCAAATATGAGAGGTTCCTACTATTGCCAATACTAGCCAACATGGTAGTAAAACAGAATGCAGGTCTAAAAAAAGCCAGACCAGACCATATTCCCTTTCCCTCCGAAGAAGAGGGGAGAGCCAAGAGCGACAGCCAGTGGGAAGTGGGAATTAATTCAGTTATCTCACATGCAAGATTAACAAATTTATCCCCAGGATTTTCCAACGAGAAAGAAAGGACTACTGAAACCTTACAACAATGCAGGAAATATCATCCCTGCTTTTCCTAGTACGAGCCTCCAATGCCAAATGCTTTGCCGCTAACTGTGGATCATTTATGCTTTTGATAGAATCTACTGCTTCTTTGTTTGACATCACCTGCCGGAAGATCAAGAGAAAGGGCAGACCCATATAACAACCAACTTCAGTCGCAATCAAATGAAATATCAGCAAGTAATAAAAACAACAATGACATCCGCGGCGACCTAAAGTTTAAGAGAATGACTAACCTTCCATAACCCATCACTTGCCAAAATAATGAACTCAGTCTCATCATCTACCATCTCCACTGCAACATCTGGTTCTGAACTAAGATGTCTCTTCAAGCTTTTGTCACCAAATGCTCTGGCCACTGCCAGTTGCCCATCAACTCGAGGGACATCACCTGACATCATCTCAAAGTTTGAGAACTATTATAAGACTTGGCCTGATCCAAGATTATGACATTCATCCATACTTTTGTTTGACCAGCTATTTGTGCAACTGAAGAATAAGGTAACTAGTTAAATCGCGCACACTCGTCAAAAATGGAGACAAAGAGAGAAGCAGAAATAATATTGTCAGAGTGAACTTTATTAACAGGAAAATGAAAAGGAAATGGTCCAGAGTTAGTACTATGAAGATACGGCTGACCATATGGTGTCTCAAGGCCCTTAAATATCTAGGTTTTAAAATACCTTTTGTCTGGTTGAGACAAACATGATTCATAAATAAATAGGGTATCACTGCAAATACAGAAATACTCCACGGGCTACTAACCTAAACCCAAACAATGAACTGTCATCGACAGAATGAACACCATACAACAAAAGCTACGTTATTCTAAATGTCAAATAAATAATACCTGGAAGGTTTGATACAAACCCGCCCTTGCTCTCAATTGTCTTTTTCTCCCTGCTTGGCTCGTGATCAACTGAGAGTTGTTTGGCCACACCTTTCTTGTATATAACTGCCCTAGAATCACCCACATTGGCAACTACAAGCTTTTCGCCATTGATCAGTATTGCTGTAACTGCAGTTGACCCTCCCTTTCCCAGATGAACTGATTGCTCTAATATATCCTTATCAGTCGTATGATAAGCTCTTCTGATGGCACTCACTGGGTCAATCCAAAAATCACGCTGCATACCCAAAAAAATAATCCATGTAAGAGTCAATAAACAGAAAGGAAAAGTTTTTATAACAGAGAAGGGGTGGGGAAGAGAGTGATAGAAATATTGGAAAAGCTTAACAAAAGGAAAATAATTGAAGACTCCCTGCGAAAATGCAGGTGATGATGATTATAAGCAGCCCGTTTCTGAAGGATAATTTCAAATGAATAGATAACAAGGTCACCTCTTTCAATATGTTGGTAAACAGGTGTGTCTGCAAGTAGTGTGCAACATTATGGCCCATGTGCCCATCAAAAATTGCAAATAAACCTAACTCATTATCATTCAATTGCTTCAATTCAGAAACTAAGCAATCTTCCATGGCATGGTTTGATTTTCCTTCCACAAGGTGATGACCGTGAGTTACAAGCTTTCTATGCTTGCCTTTTCCTGTGTCTGGACTTGCTGGTGTGGCTATTGAGAAGCAAGCCTTTTCCTGAAAATGGTATAACCAACAAAATAAGTGTTTAGTTATTTACCGATGTGTGATATATGGAAAGCCTATATTGAGAAGCGCACACAGATGCTGTGAACAAAAGCAATTGTGACAAACATTATTCTCTGAATTAAAGAAAACACAAACGCATAGTACTATTAAAACAAAATATGATTTTAACCTTCAACTTTTGAAAATAAAGGCATTCGTAACCAGGTTCAACATGTTGACTTTGGCATGGAAGTGCTCATATTACTGATGACAAACCTACTTACCAGTTAGTGACAGCAGGTTTCCCAGTTTCCACCATCAACGGTACACATGTTTATACCAACTTTTGTTAAATATGTTATGATTTAAACTATGTTTGCACTAAATTTTTCATTCTTTCTGATTACTACTCTCATTTTTTACTTGGAATGTGTTTCACTCTGACCACCATGAATGAGCATTGTTTCACGGACCATACGAGTAAGATACCAAATTCCAGCACATATAGAAGACGATGGAGCTTGGAATCAGTAAGAAAAAGAAATACAAAAAATTCTGGTCATCAGTAACTGTGCTTTTATCAGCTAAAAGCATCATACCACTGACGAATAGAGTGGTTTTACCATAATACATATTCCAATTATAGATTTATGAAAATAGTAAGTTTAAATTGCTCATATATTGTCATACCAAAAGCAAATTTAGAAAAATAAAAGATATGAAGTTACCTGCAGATTTTTAGTACGGAAAAGTGAGTGACATTTATCTTTCCGCTTTTAATCAGAAATTACCAAACTAATGACTTACTGGTTACTATTATGACGTATTACTAAGTTCAGTCGTTATGATCGTTATGCTTATTATTGTCCACCACGTTGTGCAGAACTATTTGCAAGCCAAATACCAATCACTATATGTGCACGAGGCAATATCTGTAACTGAAACAACTAGAAGTTCATTTGTCTCTCCTTCTCTGGCCTCCATAGTTATCTTGGATACTTTAAAGTTCAATCTCACACTTTATCTGATCTCATAAATTAGAGAATCCATCAAGGCATGATTTGAGGAATATATCACGAGAAATCTGGAAGCAATAAGTTAGCGTATAGTATTCAGGAAGTCAAATAATCACCTGTCCAATAAGTTAGGTACATGTTTATTTTCTTTGCAATCTATAGTTCTATATACCTTTGCATATGTAAATACAGAAATAGCAATTAAAGTAAATGTGCACTATCTCACATTCTTGACTCACTAAAACTGTTTTAGGTAATTATAACTTTATTTCTCATCTCTCCTACCACCAATAAGCAAAACTTTACAGGTTATAGCAGACCTAAATATTACAAAGTTTCTGTGAAGGCCTGTGTGGGAAAAACATCCCTGGAATAAATAAAAAAATAAGCAGCACAAAAGATATCTCTCATCCTATTTTTAACAAAATCTTATGAACCTTTAATTACATCTCCACAATTAGAAGCAAAATCCCTGACCTCGTCAAAGACGGAACAAACATCAAAGTAAGTTAAACGTCACCGCCACGCACCCTTTTCATTCCAATGTGAAAATAACTAGTTTTTATAAGTTCAACATCAGGCTCATAATTTGCAGGAGGATTAGCAAACAAACACATCCATAAACATTACTAGCTTGGCGACCTGTTAGCTAACTAAGTTAAGGACCACTAGAAAAGTTGACTACATTGTCTGTCAATAGGACATTTGCTCCATCTCTTAAACATTGAGAATGATGTACTGTCAAGAACGAAGCCGAAGTCGTTGTCACAATTTATTCTACTTAACTCATATGCCTTAATTTCTTTTTCTTTGATATTCTTTCTGTTCATTCATATTCAAGCCCAGTTTTTTTAGAGTCTATTTAAACTTTATACACTTTAGATTTAATAACACTGAAAAAACATCAATTAAACAGGTTCAAAAGACAATATGGAACCTAAATTCATTATAACATGATCTAACATCCAGAAGAAAATTAAAAAGAAATCAACTTCACCTAAATTCTGTAGATCTCTCTTCTTTCCCTCACTCTCATAAATACTAAGAACAAGCAATACTTTGAGCACAATATAGCATTAAGGAACTTTCCGATTCCTAAATTTTTTGGGTTGTACTAAAAATAAATTATTATTTTTTAAATCGAGTAGTACAAGTCAAAATTCTCAACATCATATAAAGCAGGAACAAGGAGTTGACTAAAGTAAGATAATAACTCAGGTCAAATGAACCAGTCTACCCAGATCAAATTTTAGGAAAAATTAAATAAATAAAAACAGCAAACAATAATCTAACCTTCATCTTGTGAAGAATTTCTCTTCCCGCCATGGCTCTATATCTTTTTTGACGAAGTAATCTTCTTCAGCTACTTTTGCACACACACAAAAAATACTATACATATAGAGATAGAGAAAAAGAAAGAATGACGTACAAGAAAATAGAAAGTAGTGAAGTGTATATAAATATATCTACAAATTATGAACATATATTTCGTATATACATATACATATACATATACATATACATATCGAGAGAAAAAGAGAAAGGGAGATCGACTCTTACTTGCTTGCAACTGGGTGACCTTCAAATTAACTCGGATATGCCGTGTTCTGTTTTCTTCTCTATTAGTATATTTTTTTCTTTTGGGGCCAAAATAACGCGTTTTTGGCCGACAGCCTTTCTGATATACTAACAGTGATAGTAGTAGTAGTACTATTTATTTCTACTGTTGGTTATTACGGTTATTATGGCTCAAAAATTGGCGGCTGAAATACCCAAAATAATCAAATATAATGGCCATGATTAATTACCACTTCTTTTGTTTACCGTCCAATAATATGATCCTTGCATAATGGGTGGCCATAAGCATTGAGGATTGTATTTTAAGTAAATTTTACACTATGTTTATGAGTTTGGAGAGATATGAAAATAAAAAATATTTAAAAAATATAAGAGAAGAGAGCCAAAGAATAAAAATATATTATTATTTTATCTTTATAAAATTAAATTACAACTATTATAAAAATAATTATTTAAAAAATTATAATATTTAAAATATATATTTTAGATCTGTCATCTATATATATATATATATATATATATATATATATATATATATAATAAGTAGGTAAAAGTCCAAAACATTCATTGAATGATTCTTACAACTAGCTGGTACCTCTTTGATAGGTATGTGCATAAAATAAAATAAATTATGGGTCACTGAGTAATTTATAGTTAAAGAATTTGTCAATGACAATAAGTGATGATCCACACTGTTGAGTGTTGACACATTATTAAAGTGACGACAATTTGTTGGAATATTTTAAGTTTAGGGGTTGTATTCAATTAATATTTTTAAAGATTTTTAAAAGATTTTAAAATTTTAGTTGTATTCAATTAAGACATTTAAAGAGTTTATAAAAGTTTACTGGTATTCAATTATAATTTTTTAAATGTCTTTAAAAGTTAAGTGGTATTGAATTAAGATTTTTACAAAATTTATAAAACTATTTTGATATTCAAAAAGTCATAGATTTTTTAAATTTTTATCAAATGGTAGAGTTTAACCAACTTTAGAAAAAGAATTATAATTATCAACTCATATTCAAAGTCTGACCTCATCTCTAAAGACTTCCAAATATTAAACACAAAAGTAGAAATTCGGATCGCCAATAAAGAGGGAACACAGAAATTCGCGATAAATACAAATTCACGGTGTAATACCCAGAATAATAATAATAATAATAATAATAATAATAATAATAATAATAATAATATAATAATAATAAATAAATAATATTTAAATTTATATTTTAAATAATTTAATTGAATTTTGTCTTTTATTGGGTCAAACTAGTTATTTATTTTATATAGCCTAATAAGTATTAATATGTGAAGGATAAATTAATTTGGTAAAATTTGAACATTAAAACTAATTAGATTTAATTTATATGTGGATAAAATTAAATCATATTATAATTACAAGAATTAACAAGATATAAAATAAACAAATAACTAAAGACCTAATCTGTCTCGCGATACGTGTAATCGAGAAAAGAGAGAAAAGAAATAATAAATTGGTAAGGGAGAAAACGGCAGTTCAAAAGCTTCCAATACAAAGACGAAAGAAATTTATTTAATAAATGTAAGATAAAATCATGAAACACTCAGATTAATTGTGAAGATTATGTGACGCCCCCAAAATAGGTATACATCACTCATTCTGAGTCGCCAAATACATGGTACAGAAAACAACTACAACTTTATTAATACAATTATCGTGCAAAATACGACAACACATACTGCGAGTTTAAATACAATATTATCTACTAGACAATATACACACCCAAATAAAGTCCTCATTACAATTATTGATGCACTATTTTATAAAAATAGCGAGGACTGCTAAAACAACTATCTAGGACCATCACTCTATACCCCGACTTGTTCCTACTATGTTCTCGCTTCCTGAGAAGAAAAATGGAACAAAAAGGAAAAGGGTGAGCTCAACTAGCCCATTAAAGAATATTATGACTAAGATAATATACAAAAAATTATTCTTAGTCTTCAACAGGGAAAAATCTGATAGAATATAATAGACAACAAGTTTTAGATCAACAACTGCAGCGGAAAAAATAATTCATTAGAAGAGTTAAGTAGAGAATGAAATCTACTATCATCTATGAATTTAAAAGTCCATCATCAATATTTTATCCCTGTAACATCAATCAATATACATCTTGCATCAAATATTCATCTTTCCACTACGGGCCAAAGATATTCATTTGTATCACCAATTGGTCATGTTCATCTCAACACCTGTTCATCTTTGCACTACGGGCCAAAGATATTCATCATGTAATCATAAATCTTTGCACTACAGGCCAAAGATATTCATCAAGTATTGTGACTCCCCCAATATAGGTATACACCACCTATTTTGAGTCGCCAAATACATGGTACCGAATACGAATATAATCTTTAATATACAACAAGAAAGCTGTGAGTTTTAATACAATTATTGTCTTCTAGACAATATCCACTCTCAGAATAAGTCCTCATTATATTTATTATCACACTATTTAACAGAATAGTGAGGACTACTAATGCTATCATCTGGACCGTCACTCCGTTCCCCGACTAGTCCCGACTACGTTCTCATTTCCTGAAGAGAACAGTGAAAGAAAGGGTGAGCTCAACTAGCCCAGTAAGAAATATTATGACTAAGATAATGCAGAATAAATTATCATTATTCTTCAACAGTGTTAAACTGATAAAATACAATAGACATCAAGTTTAACTGCAGCGGAACATGCAATCCATTAAAAGAGTCAAGCAGAGAATAAAATCTGCTATCTTTTATGATTTAAAAAGGTTTTTCATCACTTTTATCGCTGGGACTCAGCTTAATAAATAATCCACAACATCTCTGCACTACGGCCAAGGATATTCATTAGTATCACAACCACAAATTATACATGCACTACGGGTCAAGGATATTTGTGTATTCATCGATGGTCATGATCATGCCAACAACTGTCCATCAATGCATTACGGGCCAATGAAGACTTTTACCACATCATTTATAACATTACGGTCATGATTACACCGAATAATCCCTGGTCATAATCATACCAAGTCCATCTATGCACTACAGGCCACATATGATTTTAAAAAAAATAAACATGAGGATGATGACAATGATATAAGAATTTAATAAAAACATGTTCAAGAATTAATTTATTCAGAAATTAATAACGTCCAAATTGTCAACATGATACTTTTTTGTAGAGTAAAATTCAGGAATGCTCAGAAGAATATTCCATGAAAAGATACTGGATAAAGAGCAAATATCAAGGATATTCCACTAATTTCATGGAGTATAGAAGTCAAAACTTTAACCAACTGAGTATAATAAAGAATGGAATAACAAAAGAAATCACCATGCATGCGGTACTTCGCATAGACAGGTTATTCCAACAGAATAACAAATAATGGAACCAGGTCAGGCAAAATTCGCACCGACAGGATGTTCCAACAGAATAATAAAGACGGAACCAGGTCCAACGTAAAACGCACAGACAGGATATTCCAACAGAATAATAAAGATGGAACCAGGTCTGGCGTAAAACGCATAGACAAGATATTCCAACAGAATAATAAAGAATGGAATAACAGAAGAATTTCACCAAGTATAGGATAGCCCTCATATACAGGTTATTCCAATAGAATAATAAAGACGAAATCAGGTCTAGCATAAAACGCACAGACAGAATATTCCAACAGAATAATAAAGAATGGAATAACAGAAGAATTTCACCAAGTATAGGGTAGCCCTCATATACATGTTATTCCAACAGAATAATAAATAATGGAATAATAAAAGTTCTCTTCACGAATACAAAAAAAATAATACCCCTTACCGTAAAAGAAGAGTATTCCGACTGGTAGGGCGATGATATTCTTTAAGAAAACTTGCACTACGCTCAAAGCTTCTTAAAACTCTAAAGAAATACACTCAAGATTATAGAAGAAAATTTTCTGAATTTCTGGTGTGATTTCTATTTTAACTAAGCATCCTATTTATAGGAGAATTGAAGAGGCACTGTGTAAGGAAATTCACGGACGCAACATAAAAAAATTTCACGGGCTGCCATGCTACTAATCATGGATGACTTATGCATTATTTGGTGGCTGAAATTCAATGTTATCATCTAGTAAAACAAAATAATATATATATATATATATATATATATATATATATATATATATATATATATATATATTACCTGTCATTTACGGCAATGAGGATATGTCATATTACTAAGTCTAGATTTCATATAACATAAGTTAAGTTTATAATAATGAAACCAACTTTAAGCAACAAAGTCATTATATAATATATATTAATATAACACACCCGTAAATCCCCCCCCCCGCCCCGCCCCACCCCACCCCACCCCACCCCACCCCACTTAAATTCTTTCATCGAATATATACATAATATATATATATATATATATATATATTCATAACACAATATTTTAAAAAAATAAGTAGGTGGGGGTCCATATAATAAGCCAAATTCACAACAAATACTTCATAAAAAAAATCCCCTCAACATTTTAACAACATTTATCATCATTATTATAATTCACAATATTAATCGACCAGGTCGTTCCCAGGAAAGAGGGGGCTTTCCAATAAGGATTTCTCCCTATTGGCGCGCAATTAGGTGATCAAACCTCTCCTTAACAGAACTTCTAGACATCGTTAATATTACAAATAATAATATTAATAACTTTGTTGTCTCGATTATTAATTTACTAATATTTAAAATATCGACAATAATTAAATCAATTAACGTGAGATACTATGCAGCAATTACTGTAACAATAATTGAACAAAAATCGGATCCAGCTTTAATAATTATTATATAAATAATATAATAATTATTTTTATTAAAAAAACTGCGTTTTACTATTTTTTTTCTTAAAAAAATACCGTGTTTAATATTAATGATAATAAAAATAAAAATATTAATGATAATAAAAATAAAAATAAAACTCAGTTTTTTTTTGTAATAATAATAAAAAAGTGTAGTTTTTTAAAAAAATGCATTTTTTTAATAAAAATAAAAAAATAATTATTTTTATTAAAAAAAGTTGTGTTTGGTTTTTTTTAATAAAAATAAAAAATAATTATTCTTATTAAAAAAAATAAGAGAGCGTTGTTTGTTTTTTTTAATAAAAATAATTATTTTTTTATTAAAAAATTGCATTTTTTTATTTTTATTAAAAAAACTGCGCTTTTTTTTATTATTACAAAAAACTGCATTTTTTTATTACAAAAAACTGCATTTTTTTTAATTTTTATTATCATTACTATTTTTATTTTTATTATCATTAATATTAAACATAGTTTTTTTTAATAAAAAATAATAAAATGCAGTATTTTTTAATAAAAAAAATTATTTTTAATAAAAACAATTATTATATTATTTATATAATAATTATATAAATAATTTATATAATTATAATTAAATAATTATACAACTAATTTATATTATTTGTGTAATTTTTAGTTATTTTATTTATTATTTTACCTTTTTGTCCTTTGATCTCATTTAAAATATATATTCTTTTTATACATAAACACTCATTTAGCCTATTAGGATGCCACGTCAGCAATTTCTGACGTGGCAGGGCCAATTGAATGAAATCGAAAAAAATAATAGTTCAATCATCTAATTGACAAAAATTGAAAGGTGGATCACCGAAGTAGAATATGGCCTATAGTTTAGGGTAGTAAATCATATTTAAGCCTTAATTATACTGCATGATTTGGTAAAAGGAGGGATTATATATATATATATATATATATATATATATATATATATATATATATATATATATATATAGTAAATGAATCAATATGAATCACACGCTCACACAAGAGTGTGGATTTCATTTTTTGCGAAGAAAAAAAAATATGAAATCATAGATTCAATAATTGAATGATTAGAAACCATGTAATAAATATATTATAATATATATGTATTCTAATACTTATATAAAATAATATTGTCTGAACTTGAACTTTTTGTATAATATGTTTTCTGAAAGTTGTTATCATAAGTAGTGGATTATTATTTATAATATATGCACTAAAAATATAATAAATAATTTAATTGTGTAGCAAAAATTTAATCTTAAATCTAATAATCTTTCAATTTTATATATTAAAAGTATACAAAAGTCTATCATAGTATTGATAAAAAGTTTATAAAAATTTATTACTTATTTCATGGAGTCTATAAAAGTCATTTTAAAAGAGTTTTTAAAGTCTTTAAAAGTCATTAAAATTTATAAATTCTACAAAAGTTTGTTACTTAAAAAAAGTTTTTAAAAATCTTAATTGTATACACCCTTTTAGTAATAAGCAAACAAAATTAAAATAAAATAACATTTTCTATTTGGACTTCTTGTTTTTCTATTTTTGTTTTGTGTATACAATTTTCAAACATACTGCTTATTATGAGACCTTTTCTTATGCACTTTTTTTTAGCATAATGTTCCATTGTGTATATATCCTCTCCCTCGTGTAAATATACTTTTACCCAAATTCTCTCATAATATATGAGTAATGTTAGACATAATTTATTTTATAATTATTTTATAATTTATTGATATGACATACTCTATCTCAGTAAATTGATGAATAAATTACTTCAATATAATTTTTGACTCTAAACTATTTGCTTTTTTTAAAACCTTAATCAAAGAGTCTTAATCCAAGATTTGTTAAACACTAGATATTATCTAAAATTGGTGACTAAACACTCAAATGAATAGTTATTGAAGAATTTTAAGTTATTAAAATAAAAGAATAATTAGAATTAATATTTTACAAGTAAAATTAATTTTTTCATAAATTTATTTTCACTTAAATAATAAGTAGATGTGAGAAATGATCTTTTAAAAAAATATATTTTACATGTGAAAACTATGACTTCCCATTAAAAATTAAAAATAGCACGTTGGGTAAAACGTGGTCGTTTCATTAGAGGAACAGAATCATTCATCGTTTATGCCATTTTAAAAAATTCGACCGTTAGATATCCGAACGTTGATTCACAATTTTCTCACATAACTGCGCTTTCTCATCAACACAGTTGTGTAATAACTAAATCGGACTACAACCCCTTTTTTCTTCCGTTCGTTCTCTTTTGCTCTCTCTTCATCTTCCCAATTTCCAATTTCCCTACAACAAAAAACTAAATAGCCACACAATGGCAATGGTTGATGATTCAAGTATATTCATGATCGATGAAGTTTACGAGTTTTCAGCGCCTCGATTCTTCGATTTCATCGAGGGTGAGACTGAGGAAGAAATGCAGAGAGCAGAGCTTTGGTTTGACACTGCTCTTAGCTACGCCCCTTCTCGTATGTCAATTCCCCAAACTTTTCATTTTCCTTTCTTGCAGCACTATTTCCCCCAAATTCATTCTTCTTTTAGGGTTTGATAATTTGGAATATTAACTTGTATGATACCATTTTGTCTCCATTCCACAAAATGGATTGCCATCACAATTTCATTATCATGTCACCACTAGAAACTAACAAGTTATTATTTCACAAGTAAGAAATATTCATCCTTAATATTTGCAAATGTAACTTTTTAATGGAATGGAGGGAGTATAATTTATTTTTCTTGGTTGTAATTGGGTGATGTTATGAACAAAAGTATGTTTTGATATCCTGTTGCTCTGCTGTTATGGAACATCAGTTGGGGTTTTCAGTCTTCATTATGACATTATCGATTTGCTTTTAGGCAGTGTACTGTTCATTAGGGTTTTAGAGTTGAGTATTGACCTTGTGATGACATATCTTCACTGTTAATTCAGTTTTGATAGTAGCTT
Organism: Panax japonicus; assembly: GCA_020205505.1. Classification (NCBI taxonomy): domain Eukaryota; kingdom Viridiplantae; phylum Streptophyta; class Magnoliopsida; order Apiales; family Araliaceae; genus Panax; species Panax japonicus. Next base: position 428,364 of record JAINUV010000025.1, on the reverse strand, counting down.
TCTTGATTCTGAGACTCAAATTTGATTGAATTTGCAAAAATAAGCAAGTAATTTAATTTATTAAAACTAACCAAACTGATTTCGTTTAACAAATTCCAGAGTATTGCTAGTATTTAATGTTGGGATTGGCTTTTACTTCTGTGGGTTTGACTAATGGCCATTACGATAGGGTAGTCGGGTTCGACTAAGCGCAAGGTGCAATAACACATTGTAGAGCGTTTAGGGTTTTCTAGCGGCTATAGCCCATGTTATATAGTGGTTAGGGTTTTCTAATTATTATAAAACATTGTTTGGTGTGTGTGGATCATTTCAGAGCGTGTGAAACATCTTATAAATATATCAAACTATCCAAATTGGTGAACCTGGGTACATCGTGTGTTCTTATTTTTTGAGAAAATGGATTAATTTCCTGTGTTATTGCTAAGATAAATGAGATAAGAGAGAAATATAGTTGTTGATGATGATACTCAATCCCTGAAAATAAACGGAAGCAAAACATAACTCACGGATTTTGAGTACATCAGTGCTTCTGCGGTCTATTTGTATGGATTAGAGAAACATCTAGCGACGAGACTTGCAGAAAATGGGGGAGATTTCATTATTTTCTCCTTAAGAGACTTGCAGAAAATCTTGTGAAAATTAAACTTCATCACTATTCTATTTTAGTTTTCTTGATTAATAGGAAGATGTCCTTATTTTAGAATGAAACTTCCAGGGAATTTTATATGTCTTTAGGGTCCACAGAGTAATGGCATAGACAAAATAGAGTTTTTCCTAATGGTCCTACAATGCTGTCAGTCTGTCCAAATGCTTATATTAATATGCAATAAATAAACAATGATGACGATGTTTGTACATATAGTGATTTTTCTTGTATTGATGATAAATGAACAATGATGATGTTTTTACAATGATGATGCTGATACATATACTTATATAATTATATATGCTGTTGTTATTATTTGGTATTTATCTTGCGTTGGGTGCAGCTTTTATGCCAAAAATTAAGACCAGCAGAACTGTTCAGCTTGATAGCCTCTGTGACTTCGGTGAAGCTGAGCAACCGCAGAAGGTAACTTGAAACTTTCAGCTTCTCATACAATGTTTCACACCACTTGATTCAAATTGCAATTTATTGATTAGCTATGCTACCTTGTTGCAGGCATTAGAATCATCAGAATCCACATCTATATCAGGATCAATGACTACATCAAATTCTACTTTTGAATCCAAGAAGAAACTAATGATGTCAGTAGATTGCTTTCTATATTGCTAAACCTTAAACTTTTTCATTGAGTGAAATATACTGATATTTTCCTTTATTAAATCAGACCTCAGCCTGCCCTCAGCTCTGCGGAAGTCGTAGGGGATGCGAACAAGGAAGCAGAAAGTAGAAATCTTCTCGATCCGGTATGCTAGTATAGCTGAGACTTCTGTTTTATGTTTTGTTCATTATAATTCAGAAGTTTCCCTTGTTAGAAAAATGTTCCTTCAGGTTCTTATCATTATCATCTTTTTATTTTGAACCTTTCAGGTAACTCCTAATGAGAAGACTTTTGAAGTTAAGGAAGTACCATCTCAAGAAAATGAAAGGTTGTTCTTTCTTTCTATTTTGAGGCCTTGACAAGACTAATACTGAAACTAAAGAATCATAAATACAGAAAATCTTTATGATATTTGAATTGCCTATTCTTTTTTCTATCGACTTCAGTGTCATGACTGGAGGTGCTTCCTCGTCTGTGAAAGTTGAACCAGTAACTGGTGAAGCTACATCCAGTGCCCAAGGTTGTTATCTCTGTGATTATCAATTGTGTTTTGTACATTTTCCTTCTACAATTTATCTGTCGTATGTCTGAATTACTTTACTGGACTATCATAGGAGTAGAAGTATGCACCCCTAAACCGAGAAGTCATTCGCGAAAGGGTAATAACCCACTACAGACTGAGTCCAAGAAGCAACAGACAGCCAAGAAGATAGACTGTATGGTTAGGAATCCATCAGCATTGAAGTCAAAATTATCACAAGCCAAAAGCATCAAACCTGAAAGTGTGAGAAGGTTAGCTTACAATACATTATGTAAATTCTCTCTTTTCTTTTCCATTGTTTTTCTTGCTTTTGAGTTTCTTGTTTTCTATTTAATGTGGCCCAAATTTTTTACTACAGAAACACAAGTTTGATAAACAAAGTAGGGACTCCTAACTTGGCTCAAGAAAACCAACCCATAAAGAGGCAAAAACTGGACGGAGGAAAAACTAGACAGGTGCGTGCTTTTATTGTTGTTTTTTATCACTCAGTTGGGTTGCATCACATGTATAAGTATTCTGAATGCATTCGTCTTGCTGTACATTTTAGATTCTTAATATTAAAACACATAAATTGCCCCACAAAACAAGACCTGGTCTAATCAGCGGCAGTTCCAACTTATGCTCGTCAACTGCTAAAGCCCGTAAAGAGGACAGAAAGGTTTGTTGCCTCAAAAAGTGCTTTTGTTTATTTCCCTATTGTTTTATGGATTTGTGATGCTGACTATTAACCTCTCTTTAATGAAAAGATTTATGCTCGGGAGCCAACAGCAGCACCATTTGTTTCAATGGCAGAAATGATGAATAAGTTTCAATCCAACACTAGGGAGATGTCACTATCTAGTGCCAGCAGTTCTCTTTCGCATGCAAGTGATCTCATTATGAAAGAAGTTTGGCATCTGATTTTTTGTAGGTCCATGTAATATTTTCCTCAAGTTGTTAATGTCTTATTTTTAGGTTGCTGCTGGTTCGGTAATTCGGCGGAAGCCTAAACTTACATTGACAAGGCCAAAGGAACCTGAACTTGAAACATCTCAGAGAGCTCGTTCAGTTAAGATTAAGAGTTCTGCCGAACTTGAGGAAGAAATGATGGCGAAAATTCCCAAGTTTAAGGCTCGTCCAATCAATAAAAAGGTATTCATATTTAGAATCTCTTTCTTGAGTTATGCAAGTCCGTATATTTGAAGTAATCGGCCTTTCTGATTGTTGCAGATTCTAGAAGCTCCAACGTTACCAACATTGCCGAGAAGTACTCCACAGCTTCCAGAATTTCAGGTAAATTTTAGTTTGGGTAGATATTATTGAGAAAAATATACAACAGTTGGGAAAACATAAAAAGAATAATTGGACCATGTGCAGGAATTTCACTTGGAAACAATGGTGAGGGCCAATCATAATGTTGAAACATCTACTGTAGCCTCAACCAAAACAGTTCCTCAGGTAGTGAAAACCTGAATGTTATTAAAATTTTGGTAGTGTTCTTGAAATAACTTAAATTATACTGTCTCGAAATTGGTTGATTGCTATATGACAGGACCAACAACGGAAACCACATCTTACAGCACCGAAGATGCCCACTCTTCAAACATTACTGAGGGCGCGTCCTCCCAGGATCAAAAGTTCTCAAGAGCTTGAGAAGGAAGAACTTGAAAAAATTCCGAAGTTCAAAGCCAGACCTTTGAACAAGAAGGTTTGTCATCTTGGTGTTCAATGTTAAACTATTTCTTTAATTTCTTTTATTTGTCACTAAGTTTTTTGCCCCCTTACTCCTGTAGATTTTTGAAAGTAAAGGGGAATTAGGGGTATTCTGCAACACAAAGAGGCAAGTTACTGTACCTCAAGAATTCCACTTTGCAATAGATGAAAAGATTCCACCACCAGCAACTGTCAGTGATTTGTTTGACAAGGTAATTAATTTGATTGGAGAAGTGTCCACTTCATTTTACTCTTTTATTCACTTTACTGTAAGAAACTTTGCCTTGACAATTTGCTCATACTCTCGATTAGCAAAAATAAAAAAAGTTGCTCATACTATTTGTTTTTTTTTGTCAGCTTTCACTGAATTCAGAACCTCAACAAAACAAACTTCCCAGGAACACCGCACCTAATCCCTTCCATCTGCACACAGAGGTATCACTCAAGCCGCTCTGAACTTAACTGAGATTTTCACAGTTATCTTATTTGTTTTGCTTACCTGTATTTATGTGCTCGTACACGTGTTACATCAGGAAAGAGGATTGAAGAAAGAAACAAAATTTGTTATGGAAGTAATACAGAAGCAGTTGGAAGAGGAGAGGACTAGGGTTCCAAAGGCCAATCCATATCCTTATACTACTGATTATCCTGTGGTAATCATATCTTATAATTTACATGTAACCCATGATAAAAACTTGTTTGATGAGCATTCTTAATTTAATGTATATACATCACCACTCATGGTGCAGATTCCACCAAAACCAGAGCCAAAGCCATGCACGAAACCAGAACCTTTTCAATTGGAGAGTCTGGTGAGGCATGAAGAGGAAATGCAGCGCGAAATGGAAGAAAGGCAGAGGATGGAGAGAGAGGAAGCTCAGAAGAGGTTGTTTAAAGCGCAGCCGATCTTGAAAGAGTAAGAATTTATGGTGTACTTTTAACATACATAATGCCTAATAATATATATATGATGTATATTACAACAAATGTCTAAACATGTACTATAAGTGTTCAATATGAATGGCAAGTGAAAATCAGATTAAATTCTGTCTTTTTTCCACCGCTTCTAATAAAGTTTCGGTACAAAACTTTATATCTTACTACCACAGTATACACCTATAGTAGAAAATTTCATGGTAGAACCAACTAGAATCCGATAGTGATAGAGTTAATTCAAGAAGTCAATGTTTGCTATCAATTTGTGCAGGGATCCTGTTCCAGTTCCTGAGAAAGTACGAAAACCTCTCACAGAGGTTCAGGGATTTGATCTTCATGTGGAGCATCGAGCAGCTGATAGAGCAGACTTTGACAAAAAGGTAACATTTTTCTTTCTTTCTCTTTTATTATTTGGCAATATAATAAAACCTAGTTATGCTAAAATGCAATTTGAACTTTACAATACTTGTGTAAATTTGTTCACGACAGATAAAGGAGAAAGAGATGATTTATAAAAGATACAGAGAAGAAGCGGAGTCTGAAAAGATGGTAAAGAATCTACTAGAGTAGATTATTTTTATTTTGCACAGTGAAGAAAATTAACATTTGAACACTCTTGTTGTTATGTCTGTAGATGGAGGAAGAGAAGGCCTTGAAACAACTAAGAAGGACATTGGTACCTCATGCAAGACCAGTACCTAATTTCAACCATATCTTCTTGCCACAAAAGTAAGTATTATTATTATTATTATTACAAATGAAACTAGCACATTTTTCATTCAAACTTTTCCTAATATTGCTTGTGGTGCTGCACTGCACAGGTCTACTAAAAAAGCTACAAAACCAAAGTCCCCAAAATTGAAAATTCTCGAAAGAAGGAAGATGATGATGATGATATCAGCTACTTCAAGCTCAGCCTCTAACATGAGGTGATTGCTTTTGTTCAAGAACTTTTGAACCCCCTTGTAGTTTAGGGCCGGGTCGGCAGCCAGCCAGCCAGCCAGCCGTCTCCTGACCACGGATGTTTATTGTTCATTCATTTGTAAAGATGTATTATGAAAAATGAGAGAACAAAGTTTTACTGGCCTGACCTGCCAGGCAAATGAATGATTGAACAAACAAGAATGAAGTTAGCCTCGGTGGTCAGCCTCTTGATGATGAATTTGGGAAAGAACAAAATGTGTAATAACTATTCTTATAATTCTTACCAATCACTAGTTATAGTTATGGGTTGGTTTTTATTTTTAAAATATGGTTATGGTTTCATTTAAGAACTAAAACCATATTAATCATTTTTAACATGGATAATGTGGGTTGAAACCATATGGTTATAGTTAAAAATCATATTAACTATTTTAATATTTGACACTAATATTATGTGATTATATATATACCTCTTACCCCCACCCCACTGTAAGACCCCGAATATTATGAAATAAAAGTATTCAATTTTTCTTATAATTACAATTCAGTAAATGGTTAAATTGATAGAAGGTTAAAGTTAAGGGTGATATATGAATTTTTTTTCAAAATAAGCAAGTGGTTATAAAATACTCATTATTGTCGGGGAATATTCGTTTGGTCGTGGAATATTCTTTCTGTCGGGGAATATTTGTACGACGGCGCAGTCTTTTGTGGGCCCCGTAACAAAATAACTGTCGGATGAAGAAAACGACAAATTAAAGTTTTTTAAAAATAACGGCGTAATCCTTACTGTTAACACTGTTGGAATACCCGGTGGGTAAAGTAAAGTAATACGCGTTGTTGCACAGTAGCACACGGTATTGCACCAATTATTGACTCTTACGTAAGAAGGCACTACTCAATAATGGTTACAGTAATTATTGTTCAGTATTTTATTTTATTGGTTCAATAATTGTTGCGTTGATATTTTATATTGCTTTTGTTTCAATAATTGTCATTACATAGTATTTTTCATTATCGAAGCAATAATTCATATTATCTGAATAATATTATTAGATAACATTATTGGCAATGTCTAGAAAGTTCTGTCTAAGGAGAGGTTTGGTCATCTAATTGCGCGCCAGTAAGGAGAAATTCTTGTTGGAAAGCCCCCTCTTTCCTGGGAACTGCCTGGTTGTCAATATTGTGATTCTGTAATATTATTTGTGAATAATTAAATTATTGATTTATATGATGAGGAAAATATTGATTTTATGTGGATATAGATGGAGAAAATTTTTAATGTGACAATTGTTGAAAATAAATATTTTATCTTTTTCTGATAAAATAATTTATTTAAATATATTATTTTAATAATATATTAACGGTGATATTTTTATAATGAATGTGGGATATATGAGTATATGAGGAGGAAGAGTATTTTTTTTGGCATTAAATGTTTAACACATATTTTATGTGTCGGTGGACCCCATTTCTTGACTGAAATTTGATTATAGACTGTGAAATCGCCCGTTTGTGGATTTCGGTCAATTTCTGTTTGGAATTTGGAAAAACTTTCTTCTGCAAAGTTGTAGAGAATTGAATTTCCTATAAAAACTCGCGAGATTCGAATTTTCTGGCAAAAGGGCTATTTTTTTATGAATTATTAAAGTTCCGAAGCTCCGAAATAATTGATTTTTGGAAGTTTTAATTATTTTAAATAATAAAAACGTTTTTGGTGAAGGTTCCACATGTTATAAATGTGTCATGTTGCTGAATTCAGATCTAGGAGGTTGGCGTAGAAGATTATATATTTATATTAATATTATATTAAATTTTCTGCTTTGGTGTTCTAAGCAATTTCCTATAAATAGGTGCTTAGGTTAGAATTGAAAATCACACCAGAAACTGAAGTTTTCTCTCTCTATATTATCGAGCGTATTCTTGTGAGTATTTTGAGTATACTTTGAGTATTGCTATACGGTGCAAGTTCGTTCAGCGTTATTCCAGTCAGAGGTACTGTTCTTTTGAAGTAAGGGATAATAAGGGATTTTAAGGGTTATTATTTCGAAATTCTTCTGAACCTTCAAAAATTCTGGAAAAATTTGAAATGATATTTTGATGAGTTTTGTAGATTGTGTCCAAAAATGGTGATTGTTGGATGTATAGATTAAGAGTTATGGATTTTATGAGAAAAGACTATTTTTAAAAGTAATCTCTTATAACTTCTTGTGGTTAACTCCAAAATTGATGAAATTTTTATTGGGAGTACATCTATATGATATCAGTATACCCTGTGAATTTCAGAATTTTTGGATAAAAGTACAATTTATGATAAATGTTTAAATATTCGGTGGTTTTGGCCATGTGAAAAATAGTAAATGACTTTTAAAAATTCTGAGAAAAATATATGTTCATTATAGGACTATATTCTACTAAATCCCAGAAAAGAAATATTTTTGGAACTGATTTAGTATTTTTCATGAAAATATTCTAGTTATGAGTAAATGAATTAAATATGTTATGTGAAGTAAGAAAATTGGAAAATATAATTTTATGGCTTGAGAATCATATATGAGGTATATGCAGATTTTTGATGAGGGTTTTGGTTATTGGTGATGAAATCTTATGAGTTTGGCATTTTAGAATGATTAAATGCATTTTTTTAGTAAAGTGTAAACAATTAAAATAAATTGTTTATAAGCTTAAAAAAAATATTATTCTTTCAATATCATTATACCGAAATATTGGTATGAATTTTATTGTGGAATTTCTACCTTTTTGAGTCGGATTTACTATTCATGAGTTACTATTCATGAGTTACTATTCACGAGTTACTATTCACGAAGTTACTATTCACGAGTTACTATTCATGACAAAATTGATTTCTTTTTCTAACCAAATTATAGTTGATTTATGAATATTACTCTGGAGATTAAAACTATATATTGATTATATTGATTTTATTATCATATATAACATTTTTATAACCCTGAGGTTGAAATTCTCTTTCACTGGAGTGTAAAGATGGATAGATTATTGGTATGATCATGACTAGGGTTCTCTTTGGCCAGTAGTGAAAAGTTGAATTGTGACTGGTATGATCATGACCATTGAATTTATAATTGAATATCTTTAGCTTAAGTGCAAAGGTGAATTGATCAACATATATGGTTATAATTATGGTTATATAAATTCTGAAATGATTATGTATTTCTTTGAGATATGAATATCTTTGGCCTGTAGTGCAAAGATGACTTGTTGATGAATATCTTTGGCCTGTAGTGCAAAGATGACTTGTTGATGAATATCTTTGGCCTGTAGTGCAAAGATGACTTGTTGATGTATATCTTTGGTCGTAGTGCAAAGATGAATTTATTAGTATGATTATGAACATGAACTGTGATTTGGTATAACCATGATCTTTGATGTTTCAGGTGATAAAAATTATCTTTGTCCTGGATGAGAAGAGTAATTAGAATCACAATTATTATTATGAGTTATTCACATGATTGTGGAAAGGAACTGTTGATTGATGTTACAGGGATAAAACATTGTTGGTGGATTTTTAACATGGAGAAGATAATAGACTTTATGGTCTATTTGACTCTTCTAATGGATTGCTCGTTCCGCTGCAACTATGGTTGAAATTTTTATCATCTACCATATGTTCTAAAGCTCTGATTTATTATTGATGAAGGCTATTGATAATTTAATTATCTTTAGTCATGACATTCTTTACTGAGCTAGTTGTGCTCACCCTTTTGCTTCACAATTCCTTTCAGGTAATACGAGTGTAGCTGGGTCGAGCGGGGGAATAACAAGGGAATAGAACGGTGGTCTATAGATGTTGAGGGTGAGGTGAATTTAACTTGGAAGGGTGTTTTGCCACTGTCATACAAGATGTCTAATGACATACCACCTCGTGTCATCATAAAACATGGATGTGCTCATCCACTTGCTGAGTATATCTACCAGCACTATCTATATAATCTTGGAGTCTATTTGGAATATAACTCTCAATTAGAGACAGTGGAGATAATGATATATCAAGAGAAGACTCGCCATTGGGAAGAATATGATAGTAATCTTCTCGTTTTTCTTTGGGGTCTATTGGGTCAACCAAGGATAATTCTGTGGCCATATGATATCTATAATAACCTAGTCGCATGGCCTCCCATGTACGAAGGTTTCCTTGAGCACTTCCCAAAGATTCTAATTTCAAAAACAGTTTTCGACTATACCTTTATGTAAGGTGTCAGTATGAGGTGTTATCCACGATTGGGACATAAGTCACAGTTGATATATATTTGTATACAAACTAACAGCATATGTGTTGTTGTATTTTGCACGACAATTGTTGTAATAAAGTTGTAGTTGTTTTCTGTACCATGTATTTGGCGACTCAGAATGGGTTGGATGGAATGGACCTATTTTGGGGTTGTCACAGTTGGTATCAGAGCTTAGGGATATGATCTCTGGCGGAGATCGGGGAATAGAACTAGGAGGGGAGAGATAAGTAAATCCTTCGCTAGTGTGTCCTACCTAAGCTTATTTGTTGGTCAGTCATAATATCGGGATATTATGTGATATGTTAATTTGTTCAATTAACCCTTGTTTTGAAGCTGTATTCTAGAATGATATCTGAAATACAGGAGATGAGCATTGGAGAAATTATGATGACAGGGAAGATGGAATCTGAAATGAAAGCAAGGTATTCTCAACTCTTTGAAATACCAGGTACGTACGTAAATTTCGGGGACGAAATTTCATAAGGAGGGGAGATTGTAAGACCCCGAATATTATGAAATAAAAGTATTCAATTTTTCTTATAATTACAATTCAGTAAATGGTTAAATTGATAGAAGGTTAAAGTTAAGGGTGATATATGAATTTTTTTTCAAAATAAGCAAGTGGTTATAAAATACTCATTGTTGTCGGGGAATATTCGTTTGGTCGTGGAATATTCTTTCTGTCGGGGAATATTTGTACGACGGCGCAGTCTTTTGTGGGCCCCGTAACAAAATAACTGTCGGATGAAGAAAACGACAAATTAAAGTTTTTTAAAAATAACGGCGTAATCCTTACTGTTAACACTGTTGGAATACCCGGTGGGTAAAGTAAAGTAATACGCGTTGTTGCACAGTAGCACACGGTATTGCACCAATTATTGACTCTTACGTAAGAAGGCACTACTCAATAATGGTTACAGTAATTATTGTTCAGTATTTTATTTTATTGGTTCAATAATTGTTGCGTTGATATTTTATATTGCTTTTGTTTCAATAATTGTCATTACATAGTATTTTTCATTATCGAAGCAATAATTCATATTATCTGAATAATATTATTAGATAACATTATTGGCAATGTCTAGAAAGTTCTGTCTAAGGAGAGGTTTGGTCATCTAATTGCGCGCCAGTAAGGAGAAATTCTTGTTGGAAAGCCCCCTCTTTCCTGGGAACTGCCTGGTTGTCAATATTGTGATTCTGTAATATTATTTGTGAATAATTAAATTATTGATTTATATGATGAGGAAAATATTGATTTTATGTGGATATAGATGGAGAAAATTTTTAATGTGACAATTGTTGAAAATAAATATTTTATCTTTTTCTGATAAAATAATTTATTTAAATATATTATTTTAATAATATATTAACGGTGATATTTTTATAATGAATGTGGGATATATGAGTATATGAGGAGGAAGAGTATTTTTTTTGGCATTAAATGTTTAACACATATTTTATGTGTCGGTGGACCCCATTTCTTGACTGAAATTTGATTATAGACTGTGAAATCGCCCGTTTGTGGATTTCGGTCAATTTCTGTTTGGAATTTGGAAAAACTTTCTTCTGCAAAGTTGTAGAGAATTGAATTTCCTATAAAAACTCGCGAGATTCGAATTTTCTGGCAAAAGGGCTATTTTTTTATGAATTATTAAAGTTCCGAAGCTCCGAAATAATTGATTTTTGGAAGTTTTAATTATTTTAAATAATAAAAACGTTTTTGGTGAAGGTTCCACATGTTATAAATGTGTCATGTTGCTGAATTCAGATCTAGGAGGTTGGCGTAGAAGATTATATATTTATATTAATATTATATTAAATTTTCTGCTTTGGTGTTCTAAGCAATTTCCTATAAATAGATGCTTAGGTTAGAATTGAAAATCACACCAGAAACTGAAGTTTTCTCTCTCTATATTATCGAGCGTATTCTTGTGAGTATTTTGAGTATACTTTGAGTATTGCTATTCGGTGCAAATTCGTTCAGCGTTATTCCAGTCAGAGGTACTGTTCTTTTGAGGTAAGGGATAATAAGGGATTTTAAGGGTTATTATTTCGAAATTCTTCTGAACCTTCAAAAATTCTGGAAAAATTTGAAATGATATTTTGATGAGTTTTGTAGATTGTGTCCAAAAATGGTGATTGTTGGATGTATAGATTAAGAGTTATGGATTTTATGAGAAAATACTATTTTTAAAGTAATCGCTTATAACTTCTTGTGGTTAACTCCAAAATTGATGAAATTTTTATTGGGAGTACATCTATATGATATCAGTATACCCTGTGAATTTCAGAATTTTTGGATAAAAGTACAATTTATGATAAATATTTAAATATTCGGTGGTTTTGGCCATGTGAAAAATAGTAAATGACTTTTAAAAATTCTGAGAAAAATATATGTTCATTATAGGACTATATTCTGCTAAATCCCAGAAAAGAAATATTTTTGGAACTGATTTAGTATTTTTCATGAAAATATTCTAGTTATGAGTAAATGAATTAAATATGTTATGTGAAGTAAGAAAATTGGAAAATATAATTTTATGGCTTGAGAATCATATATGAGGTATATGCAGATTTTTGATGAGGGTTTTGGTTATTGGTGATGAAATCTTATGAGTTTGGCATTTTAGAATGATTAAATGCATTTTTTTAGTAAAGTGTAAACAATTAAAATAAATTGTTTATAAGCTTAAAAAAAATATTATTCTTTCAATATCATTATACCGAAATATTGGTATGAATTTTATTGTGGAATTTCTACCTTTTTGAGTCGGGTTTACTATTCATGAGTTACTATTCATGAGTTACTATTCACGAGTTACTATTCACGAAGTTACTATTCACGAGTTACTATTCATGACAAAATTGATTTCTTTTTCTAACCAAATTATAGTTGATTTATGAATATTACTCTGGAGATTAAAACTATATATTGATTATATTGATTTTATTATCATATATAACATTTTTATAACCCTGAGGTTGAAATTCTCTTTCACTGGAGTGTAAAGATGGATAGATTATTGGTATGATCATGACTAGGGTTCTCTTTGGCCAGTAGTGAAAAGTTGAATTGTGACTGGTATGATCATGACCATTGAATTTATAATTGAATATCTTTAGCTTAAGTGCAAAGGTGAATTGATCAACATATATGGTTATAATTATGGTTTATATAAATTCTGAAATGATTATGTATTTCTTTGAGATATGAATATCTTTGGCCTGTAGTGCAAAGATGACTTGTTGATGAATATCTTTGGCCTGTAGTGCAAAGATGACTTGTTGATGAATATCTTTGGCCTGTAGTGCAAAGATGACTTGTTGATGTATATCTTTGGTCGTAGTGCAAAGATGAATTTATTAGTATGATTATGAACATGAACTGTGATTTGGTATAACCATGATCTTTGATGTTTCAGGTGATAAAAATTATCTTTGTCCTGGATGAGAAGAGTAATTAGAATCACAATTATTATTATGAGTTATTCACATGATTGTGGAAAGGAACTGTTGATTGATGTTACAGGGATAAAACATTGTTGGTGGATTTTTAACATGGAGAAGATAATAGACTTTATGGTCTATTTGACTCTTCTAATGGATTGCTCGTTCCGCTGCAACTATGGTTGAAATTTTTATCATCTACCATATGTTCTAAAGCTCTGATTTATTATTGATGAAGGCTATTGATAATTTAATTATCTTTAGTCATGACATTCTTTACTGAGCTAGTTGTGCTCACCCTTTTGCTTCACAATTCCTTTCAGGTAATACGAGTGTAGCTGGGTCGAGCGGGGGAATAACAAGGGAATAGAACGGTGGTCTATAGATGTTGAGGGTGAGGTGAATTTAACTTGGAAGGGTGTTTTGCCACTGTCATACAAGATGTCTAATGACATACCACCTCGTGTCATCATAAAACATGGATGTGCTCATCCACTTGCTGAGTATATCTACCAGCACTATCTATATAATCTTGGAGTCTATTTGGAATATAACTCTCAATTAGAGACAGTGGAGATAATGATATATCAAGAGAAGACTCGCCATTGGGAAGAATATGATAGTAATCTTCTCGTTTTTCTTTGGGGTCTATTGGGTCAACCAAGGATAATTCTGTGGCCATATGATATCTATAATAACCTAGTCGCATGGCCTCCCATGTACGAAGGTTTCCTTGAGCACTTCCCAAAGATTCTAATTTCAAAAACAGTTTTCGACTATACCTTTATGTAAGGTGTCAGTATGAGGTGTTGTCCACGATTGGGACATAAGTCACAGTTGATATATATTTGTATACAAACTAACAGCATATGTGTTGTTGTATTTTGCACGACAATTGTTGTAATAAAGTTGTAGTTGTTTTCTGTACCATGTATTTGGCGACTCAGAATGGGTTGGATGGAATGGACCTATTTTGGGGTTGTCACAGCCACTAAATTTTTTTTTAATGTGATTATGTATATACCCCTTAACCCCACCCCATCCCACCCCAACCCACCCCAACCAAAAATAATAATATTATGTGATTATGTATACACCCCTTACCCCCCACCCCCCATGTGATTATGTATGTCCTTACCCCCCATCTCCCCACTCCCACCCCCACACCCCACCACACCCAAAAAAAATAGTGTACACCACCCACCCCACCTGACTCTCCCAAAAAAAATTAATATTAAGCGATTATGTATACACCACCCATCCTCTAGGGGGCGGGGTTATGTGGGTAGGGGTAGGGGTAGGGGTAGGGGTAGGGGAGGGGTGGGGTGGGGTGGGGTGGGGTGGGGTGGGGTGCGGATGGGGGTAGGTGGATAAAGGGGTGGGGTGGGGAGGGGTGGGGTGTGTAGGTGGGTGCGTGGGTGGTTGAACTTCTTGAATATGTAAATATGGTTGGAAAGAATTTTTGATTTAGATTTGGAATAAAATATGGGTCGAAAAATGGTTAACCGGGTTGGAACTATATTTTTTTAAAAAAATATGGTTCCAAACTTTACTCAACCTAAATAAATAAAAGGGACAATTACATATTCTAATACATTTTTAAAAATAATTACATCAATAGTGCACTCATATAATATTTACATAACTAATACACTTTCATATTTATTTACATATTCTAGTATAATTAGGATTCCTTAATTTAGGGAATTATAATTCAATTAAAATTCCTTAATTTAGGGATTAGTTATAGCTTCTTCACTCTCTCCTCAAGTTATTTAACAAATTCAACCTTTTAATAATAATAATGAAGAAGAAAGAGAGTAGCGACAAGAAAGGAGCAACGATATGACATGTAAGAAACACCAAGTTCAGTTTCAATTATCACCAGAAACCATAAACTAGTAGCATCATAATCACTATATCCAGCTATTAAGCAGCAACACCATCTTCCTCTTTAATTATATTTATATTATTCCGTACCTCATTTTTAGTTCCTTGAATCCATCCTTCATCAATGGATTCTATGCTTCCACTCAACCCATCATCCAAGAAATCACCAACCATTTTCACTTTTCCGGTAGGAAGCACATGATACTTCCCAGAAAAGCAAGCATAACAGAAGTTTGGAGAATCATTTCCTAGAAAATTTTTCATGCTCTCAATTGGCAGAAAAAGCAAGTGAATCCGACCAAATATAATCCCTAATTGCCTCCACACTCATCTTATTTGATATCAGCTCCTCTGAGTTAGGGGTATCCACTCCATAATAACAAGATCCAGTCGCTTTGTTTCTGACGTTACCATCGCTCTGTTTCTGTAATTTTTTCATAATGCAGTTGATAGCCAAACCTTCATACCAAGGTAACCAATTCTGTTTTATTAAGTTTCCAATTTATTTTGCATGTAATACTGTTGGTAGCCAAACCTTCATGTAGTTGGTTGCCAAACTATCAGACCAAGGTAACTAATTCATACTGCAGGTGTGAAGGTAGATTGATTATCTTGGTATAAAAGTTTGGTTACCTTGTATAAAAGTTTGGTTACCAATTCAGTTTTATTAAGTTATAAATTTCGTTTGAATGTGATGAAGTTGGTAGCCAACCATTCATACAAAGGTAACTATTTTATTATTTATGAGTAACAAAATAGTTATAAAAAAAATTTCAGAACATTAATAGTTACATTTATTTATTTTTAAACTTTTTGTAGGGCGAATCTTCTTATTATTCTCATTGACGTTTTGGACAACGGAGATTCGCGGCGGTGTAGCGGTGGACTATTATTTCAAATTGTATGTGAGGGAGATGAAGATTTGAATTTGAATATTTAAATTTGAATTATTATTTTGAATTTATTTTTGTTGTTAGATCCAAATATTTGAATTTGAATTATTAATTATGGCAGTTATTTGTCCTTGATTTTAGGTTTCCTTATTAATGTGAATTGTACTATTTTTGTAATATGGGTCATAATTATACTCTTTTTATAATTATTTGAATGATACACTTTTCTTGTAATTACTTTATATTTGTTGTATACTTATGTAAAGGACCCTAAATAAAAATAGTAACCAACCCATTTGGTTCTAATTAATATGAATTGACCCGACAGTTAAACAACTATATTGTCAGGTTTACCAATCACATAACAACTTTATATATTTTATAGGTATTCAAAACTCATCCAATTACCGGTGCAGCCCATACAATTGCATAGTTGGTAAAAAGAATGGTGTCATTAAGCCTAACAAATAAGAAGTCTAAATATATAGAAAATAATCTAAAGATATGTGGCGTCGATAACTGATACATATGTTTCATTTTAGCACTAAAATATTTCTGCAGATATTTTAAAAAAATCTTAAAATTTTCTTTTAATTTAATATTTAGTAGTATAATATAAAAAAAATGTATTGAGCACATTGTACACCTATCTATATATGGTTTGAATTGATTGTAATGTTTAATGATACAATTTTTCTTTTATGGGGGAACTGCACTTATTATTTTCTTTATTTATTTTTATTTTCCTTTATTTTTTATTTTTGAATTAAATGTCAAGTGAGTGAGCAAATTGATAATTGGGTGTGGGTGATTTGTAAAATACTATGTATTATTTAAAATTGGTGATTTACTTATTAAGAAGCACTCGAATGAATAGTAATTGCAGAATTTCAAGTTATTGAAATATAAAAAAAATCAAAATTAATATTTTTATAAGTAAAAATAAATTTTTCATAAATTTATTCTCACTTGAGTTGATGTAAGAAATGACATTGCAAGTTGGGTGGAACGTCGTCGTCCCATTTGCGGAACAGAAGCATCCGTGGTCACAGAGATAGACGCTAAGGCCCTTTTCAAAAATTCGACCGTTAGAATTCCGAACGTTATTTCCCAATTTTTTCACAACACAATTCTTGCGTAAAAATAAGCAAATCAGACTACAATTCTTCTTTCTTTCTCTTTTTTTTTCTCTATCTTCATTTTCTCAATTTCCCAATTTCTCTACAATAAAAAACTAAAGAGCCACGTAATGGCAATGGTTGATGATTCAAGTATATTCATGATCGATGAAGGGTACGAGTTTTCAGCGCCTCGATTCTTCGATTTCATCGAGGGGGAGACAGAGGAGGAAATGCAGAGAGCAGAGCTTTGGTTTGATACTGCTCTTAGCTGCGCCCCTTCTCGTATGCCAATTCCCCAAACTTTTCATTTTTCTTTCTTGCATCGCTGTCTTTAATTGGATTTCTTAAATTTGGTTTGGTGTTTAGGTGTTTCGATCATTGCTTAGTTACTTTCATTGATTTCTTCCACTTGCTTACTTATATATTCACGGCTTTTTAGGGTTTGGTCATTTCTCCATCAATCTTGATTTGCTTTTAGGCAGTATACTGTTCTTTAGGGTTTTAGAGTATTGACCTTTTGCTGTCAATCTTTACTGTTAATTCAGTTTTCATATAGTAGCTTTCTTGCTCCTGAGACACAAATTTGATTGAATTTGCAAAAAGAAGTAAGTAATTTACTGTATTAAAACGAACTTAACTGATTTCGTTTAACAAATTTCAGAGTAATACTAGGATTTAAGGAAATGAATAAATTTCTTGTTTTTTTTGCTAAGATGAATAAGATAAGAGAGAAATAGAAAGTTCTTAATAATGATAGTCCCTGAAAATAAATGGAAGCCGAACACAATAATTCACGGTTTTTTGAGTGCACCAGTGCTTCTGCAGTTTATTTGGGTGGATTAGAGAAACATCTAGTGATGAGACTTGCAGAAAATTAGGGATACTTCATTCTTTTCTTCTTAAGATGAGACTTGCAGAAAATCTTGTGAGAATTAAACTTCATCACTATTCTCTTTTAGCTTTCTTGATTAATAGGAAGATATCCTTATTTTAGAATGAAACTTCCAGGGAATTTTATACCTCACCGCTATTATATGGGAAAAACCTTCTTGATTAATGGCAAATCTCCTTATTTATATAAGACCTCCAGGGAAGCTTGTGAGCCTATTAGATTGTAATAAATAGAATCTATGCTTCTGAGAAGTATTTGAAGTGGTATATTATGTGTCTTTTGGTGGGGGGGGGGGGGGTCCAAAGCATAATGGCATAGACAAAAGAGAGTTTTGCCTGCTGCTCCTACAACGCTGTCAGTCTGTCCAAGTGCTTATATCAATATGCAATAAATAAACAATGATAATGATTGTACAATGATGATGATGATGTTGTTCTTAGTATTTGGTATTTATCTATTGAACTGGGTGCAGCTTTTATGCCAAAAATTAAGACCAGCAGAACTGTTCAGCTTGAGAGCCTCTGTGACTTCAGTGAAGATGAGCAACCGCAGAAGGTGACTTGAAGCTTTCAGCTTCTCATATATTGTTTCACAGCACTTGAATCAAATTGCATTTTATTGATAATTACTTTGTTGCTGCAGGCACTAGAATCAGCAGAATCCACAACTATATCAGGATCAATGACTACATCAAATTCTCCTTTTGAAACAGAGAAGAAACTAACAATGTCAGTAGGTTGCTTTGTATATTGCTAAACCTTGAACTTTTTTCTGTTTCATATATTGGTAGTCTTACTTTCATTCAGTGAAATTTATTGATATTTTTATTTATAAATCAGACCTCAGCCTGCACTCTGCTCTGCGAAAGTCGTAACTGGAGATGGGAACAAGGAAGTAGAAAGTAGAAATCTTCTCAACCCGGTATGCTAGTGTAGCTGAGACTTCTGTTTTATGTTTTGTTCATTATAATTCAGAAGTTTCCCTTGTTAGAAAAATGTTCCTTCAGGTCTAATGGTTCTTATCATTAACATCTTTTAATTTTGAACCTTTCAGGTATCTGCTATTGAGAAGAGTTTTGAAGTTAAGGGAGGTGCATCTCAAGAAAATGAAAGGTTTGTTTGTTCTTTCTTTTGAGGCCTTGACTAGGCTAATACTGAAACTACAGAATCATAAATACAAAAAATCTTCATTATATTTGAATTGCCTATTCTTTTTTCTATCAACTTCAGTGTCGTGACTGGAGGTGCTTCCTCGTCTGTGAAAGTTGAACCAGTGACTGTTGACACTACATCCTGTGCTCAAGGTTGTTGTCTCTGTGATTAGCAATTGTGTTTTGTATGTTTTACTTCTTCTACAATTCATCTGTTGCATGTCTAAATTACTTTATTGAACTATCATAGGAGTAGAAGCTTGCACCCCTAAACCGAGAAATCATTCGCGAAAGGGTAATAACCTACTACAGACTGAGTCCAAGAAGCTACAGACAGCCAAGAAGATAGCCAGTATGGTTAGGAAGCCATCAGCACTAAAGTCAAAATTATCACAGGCCAAAAACGTCAAACCAGAAAGTGTGAGAAGGTTAGACATTCTCAGATTATGTAAATTTCTTTCTTGAGTCGGTTGTGAGTCTGTTTATGTAAATTTCTCTCTTTTCTTTTCCATTGTTTTCTTGGTTTAGAGTTTCTTCTTGTTTTCTATTTAATTTTGGTCAAATTCTGTATTATACAGAAACACAGGTTTGATAAACAAAGTAGAGACTCCTAACTTGGCTCAAGAAAACCAACCCATAAAAAGGCAAAAACTGGACGCAGGCAAAACTAGACAGGTGTGCGCTTTTATTGTGTTTTATCTCAGTTGGGTCGTATCACTCAAGTATTCTGAATGTCTTTTTCTTGGCCGTACATTTTAGATTCTTAATATTAAAACACATACATTGCCACACAAAACAAGACCTGGTCTAATCAGCGGCAGTTCCAACTTATGCTCGTCAACTGCTAAAGCCCGTAAAGAGGACAGAAAGGTTTGTTGTCTCAAAATAATTTTTTGTTTATTTACTATTGTTTTATGGATTTTGTGATGCTGACTTTTAACCTCTCTTTAATGAAAAGATTTACGCTCGGGAGCCGGCAACAGCACCATTTGTTTCAATGGCAGAAATAATGAATAAGTTTCAATCCAACACTAGGGAGATGTCACTGTCTTGTGCCAGTTCGCATGTAAATAATTTCATTATGAAAGAAGTTTGGCATCAGATTTTGTAGGTTCACGTAATATTTTCCTCAAGTTGTTCATGTCTTATTTTCAGGATGCTGCAGGTTCAGTAATTCGGAGGAAGCCGAAACTTACATTGACAAGGCCAAAGGAACCTGAACTTGAAACATCTCAGAGAGTTCGTTCAGTTAGGGTTAAGAGTTCTGCCGAACTTGAGGAAGAAATGATGGCAAAAATTCCCAAGTTTAAGGCTCGTCCAATCAATAAAAAGGTATTCATATTTTTATTTTTCGTTTAGAATCTCTTTCTTCATTTATGCAAGTTCCTATATTGTAAGTACTTGGCCTTTCTTATTGTTACAGATTCTGGAAGCCCCGACATTACCAACGTTGCCGAGAACTACTCCACAGCTTCCAGAATTTCAGGTAAATTTTTTGTTCGGTAGATATTATTGAGGAAAAAATGTACAATAGTTAAGGAAACATAAAAAAGCATGGCGGGACCCCTTCTGCAGGAATTTCACTTGGAAACAATGGCAAGGGCCAATCATAATATTGAAACATCTACTATTGCCTCAACCGAAGCTGTTCCTCAGGTACTAAAAACCCTGACTCTTATTCAAATATTGGTAGTTTTCTTGAACTACCTTGGTTTATACCGACTAGAAATTGGTTCATTGCTATGTGACAGGACCAACAATGGAAATCTCATCTTACAGCACTGAAGATGCCCACTCTCCAAACATCACTGAGGGCCCGTCCTCCCAGAATCAAAAGTTCTCAAGAGCTTGAGCAGGAAGAACTTGAAAAAATTCCGAAGTTCAAAGCTAGACCTTTGAATAAGAAGGTTTTTGTCACCTTTGGTATTCAATTATGTCAACTGTTTCTTTAGTTTCTTTTACTTAGTCACTAAGTTTTTTTTCTCCCTTACTCCTGCAGATATTTGAAAGTAAAGGGGAATTAGGGGTATTCTTTAACACAAAGAGGCAGGTTACTGTACCTCAAGAATTCCACTTTGCAATAGATGAAAGGATTCCACCACCAGCAACTGTCAGTAGTTTGTTTGACAAGGTAATTAATTTGATTGGAGAAGTGTCCACTTCATTTACTCTTTTCTTGACTTCACTATAAGAAACTTTGCCTTAGCAATTGCTCATACTCTCAATTAGCGAAAAAAATAAAATAATTTCTCACTCTTTTTTTTTGGTCAGCTTTCACTGAATTCAGAACCTCAACAAAACAAACTTCCCAGGAACACTGCGCCAAATCCCTTCCATCTGCACACAGAGGTACCAAATGTCAAACCACTCTGACATTAACTGAGAGATTTTAACAGTTATCTTGTTAGTTTTGTTTACTTGTTTGTATCTATTTGTGCATACGTGTGACATCAGGAAAGAGGATTGAAGAAAGAAACAAAATTTGTTATGGAAGTAATACAGAAGCAGTTGGAAGAGGAGAGGGCTAGGGTTCCAAAGGCCAATCCATATCCTTATACTACTGATTATCCTGTGGTATGCATATCTTATAAAGTACATGTAACCATTGATAAATATTTGTTTTATGAGCATTCTTAATGTATACTATCACTCATTGCGCAGCTTCCACCAAAACCGGAGCCAAAGCCATGCACTAAACCAGAACCTTTTCAATTGGAGAGTCTGGTGAGGCATGAAGAGGAAATGCAGCGGGAATTGGAAGAAAGGCAGAGGATAGAGAGGGAAGAAGCTCAGATGAGATTGTTTAAAGCGCAGCCGATCTTGAAAGAGTAAGAATTGCTTGAACGTATGCCTATATATGTAGGATTTATTGTACAATAAATGCCTAATATTTACTTTACGAACGACAAATGACAATTAGATACACTTTTATCTCTTTGCTTTCCACCCCTTCTAATAAAGTTTCGGTACAAAGCTTACTTTGATGTCCCTATTGCTGTTATTAATATTAAGCTGTAAATTTAGTCACCATGAGGTTGAATATAGGAAAGTTTTCATGGTAGAACCTACTAGAATCCGATAGTACTGTGTTAATTCAACAAGTCATGTTTGCTATCAATTTGCGCAGGGATCCTATTCCAGTTCCTGAGAAAGTACGAAAACCTCTCACAGAGGTTCAAGGATTTGATCTTCATGTAGATCATCGAGCAGTTGATAGAGCAGACTTTGACAAAAAGGTAACATTTTATCTATTTCTCCTCTATTATTCTAATAAACAATTTGCGCTTAACAATACTTGTGTACATTTGTTCACAGATTAAGGAGAAAGAAATTATTTATAAAAGATACCGAGAAGAAGCAGAGTCTGGAAAGATGGTAAAGAATCTACGTACATTATTTTTATTTTGCACAGTGAAGAAAATTGTAAGTAAAGAAATTTAACATTTGAACAATCTTGTTATGTCTGCAGATGGAGGAAGAGAAGGCCTTGAAACAACTGAGAAGGACATTGGTACCTCATGCAAGACCAGTCCCTAATTTCAACCATCCCTTCTTGCCACAAAAGTATGTATTATTATAACATCTCTATGAAACCACCACATTTTTCGATCTTTCCTAATTTTGCTTGTGGTGCTGCACACAGGTCTAGTAAAGAAGTTACAAAACCAAAGTCCCCAAAATTGAAAATTCTTGAAAGAAAGCAAAGACGAAAGATGATGATATCTACTGCAGCAGCAACTTCAAGTTCAGCATCTAACATGAGGTGATTGCTTCTTCTTTTTTGCTGATGATGAGGTTGTTTGTCCGACTTGACTGCTCAAAAACTTTTGAACCCTTTCTTTTAGGGCTGGCTGTCTGGCCGGCAGTTTCTATTGTCAGACTGACTTGATGATGTTCATTCATTTGTAAAGTGTAATGTTTCAAGCAATTCTTTATCTGTGTTATGAAAATGAGAGAACAAAATTTTACAGGCCATTGTGTGTAGGAGAGCAAAGACATCTAATTTGTAATATTAATAAATAAAATGCCATCTTAGTCTCATGTCACATAAAATAGTGTTTTCTTGTAAGCAATGACAACCATCAGTCATAAAAAGGCTTAACCTTCATCCAGGGGCAGCCCTCAACATCCTCCTTCACCAGCCAGTTTCTACTTTATAGAGGCCTCAACTCAGAACCTGTGCAGGCTCCTGACAAATCTCTCTCTTTAGTTTTCTTTCTCTGGATATGCTAGGGTAGTTTCCGGAATCCATTTTAGTTTTCATGGTGATGAAGGTAGTTTTTTCCAAAGAGGGTCCATGATTTTTAGTTGGACAATGATATACATGGGATAAATCTCGTGACGAATTTAGATTATAACTAAAGTGAAATTCTAAAAAATAGATAGAATAATAATGTCTGAATCCTTTCTTAATTCTTACTTATATGTCAATATATTTTATTTACATAATTTGTCGTCATATATAACAAGATTCTCTATTTACTTTTAAATAGAAAAGAGGCCATAAAATCCTAACAAAATAGAAAAGACACCCGCTGCTAATGTTAAATTATACTAGTAACTAGATGGCTCATGTGGGAAGCAGAGTTCTTGAAGACCCATGCGATTTTGGACTAGATGGTACGTTTTGGTGCAGTTGGAAATCCAAATCATGCATTAAACTGTTTGGATGAAATTTGATAATTTTAAAATCGCACATAACACTCTTTGTGATTGTTGTGTTGCGGTGCGATTTCATTTGACTCGGTTTCGGTTCTAAAATCAATTGACATAGTTAACAATAATATTCAATAAATTAAATTCATTTTTATGTACAAGTTCATGACTGCTTCAACATTGCTCGTACCATTACAATTTAATTAGAAATATTTCTAGTCATAAATTAAAAGTGCATTACATAATTAAAATTGTTTATTATATTTTTAGAAATTTGCATATATAACTTTTAAAAAAATATACTCCCTCCGTCCAACTTTAATTTTCCTAATTTGAAAGTACACGCTTATTAAGAAAAAAATTTGATCTCCAAATTATATTATAAGAAACATAAAGTAAGAAATGAAGAGCTCTATATTCTTTCTTATCTTCATAATGAAGTTATAGCAGAGTATTTATAGTACAACTTTCTAATCTATAGATACAAAAAATATGTATTGACTTAACTGGAAAAAGCTACTCTATTCTAGCTACTGAAATTACAATTAAGGACAATTGACAAACTAAACTAATTGTGCTACATTTGTTTGTGCCACCTATGCTAAACACCTTTGTATTTGATGCTTCAGTTCAGTTACTTGTGACTGGGAATGATCTTGTAATGCAGTAGCAACATGGGCACCATGATGTGTATCAACTCTATTACTCCCATACAAATGGGAGGTCCACAAGGATTGTGGAGTCCCAATTTGGAAATGATAAACCAGTGAGCAGAACGCCCCAAAGGTTTGGTAAAAATGTCAGCAAGTTGTTGAGAATTGGAAATATAAACAGGTTTAATGAACTGAGCTTGAACTTTGTCTCGAACAAAATGACAATCCACTTCAATATGTTTTGTCTTAGCATGAAGAACAGGGTTGGAAGCTAATGAAATAGTAGACAAAACTAGTTCACATGAAACATGTAGACCAAACTAGTTCAACATGTAGCATCAGCTACCGAGCGATATTCTGCTTCAGCAGAAGAACGACTGACCACAGATTGTTTTTTAGCACCCCAAGAAATCAATGAATTTCCAAGAAACATGCAATAACCAGATATAGATCGTCTCCCCCCATTCTGGCCAGCCCAATCACTGTCAGAATAAGCTGTCAAGGCAAAATTATTAGATGAAGAGAAAAATAAGCCCATGCCAATGGAACTTTTCAAGTACCACAAGACGCGTAATGCAGCTTTCATGTGATCTTGATGAGGAGCTTGTAAAAATTGACTGAGGTGATTAACTGTGTAGCAAATATCTGGGCTAGACATAGTGAGATATTGTAATTTGCCAATCAAACATCTATAAGAAGTGACATCCAGAAGACATTCACTAGTAGAGGCATGGAGGTTAAGATGCTGTTCCATAGGAATGGAAAAAGGCTTGGAATCAAGAATGCCAAAATCATGAAGTAAATCAAGAATGTATTTCCTTTGATGAACAAAAATGCCTTGAGAAGATCTACTGACTTCTAAACCCAGATAATACTTTATATGGCCCAAATCTTTGATAGTGAAAGCTGAATGTAACATGTGTTTCAACTGAAGTATTTCTTGCTCATTAGAACCTGTGACTAAGATATCATCGATATAAACAATGACCAAGGTATAGGCTGAAGAAGTGTGAGAGATGAACAAAGAATAATCAGCTTTAGACTGAGTGTAACCAGCAGATAATAATGCACTTGTTAGTTTGGCAAACCATTGTCGTGATGCTTGTTTTAAGCCATAGAGAGATTTGTTGAGTTTACAAACTTGTGTAGACTGTTTCGGGATAGAATAACCAGGTGGAGGTGTCATGTATACCTCGTCGTGTAAATCACCATGGAGGAAAGCATTGTTGACATCGAGTTGATGAATGGACCACCCTCTAACAGAAGCAATAGCTAACAAAGCTCGAACAGTTACCATTTTAGCCACGGGAGAAAAGTTTCAGTGTAATCAATGCCTTCAGTTTGAGTATACCCTTTAGCCACCAAACGAGCTTTATATCGTTCCACACTGCCATCGGCATTATATTTCACCTTAAAAACCAATTTACAGCCAATATGAGTGTGACCAGATGGAAGAGATGTAACAGTCCAGGTGTTATTTTCTTCTAAAGCAACTAACTCCTTATGCATTGTATCTACCCAGTTAGGATCTCGGATAGCTTGTGAATAACTGGTAAGTTCTTGGATAACAGCTAAATTACTAATAAATTGCAAGTGAGATGGAGCAAAAACACCATATGATAAGTAATTAGTGACTGGATATTTAGAATCAACAGAAGACATATTGGAATATGGAACCAAAGAAGGAAAATGGTACTGGGAATGCCAAACAGGTTTGCTTTTAGATCTGGTAGACACTCTAGGGAAAATAATAGGAGAAACACTAGGTGAAGAAACACTAGGTGGAGAAGATGTAGAAGAAACATTAGGTGAAGAAGATTGGTTGGAGCAATCGTGTGTATCAGAAGGAGAGGATGTGAATTGTGAAGAATCAGTAGAAACTTGTGTACAAGGGGTGTGACAAATATCAACATTATTAAAATGAGTGATGTCATGTTGTTGGATAAATGGCTGAGTTGGAGGATTAGAATTTGTAGATAAAAAAGGAAAATTGGTTTCATGAAATATAACATGACGTGAAACAAAGACTTGTTTAGTTTATAAATTGTAAAGCTTATAACCCTTTTGTGTAAGAGGATATCCTAACAATATAGCTTTAACAGCTCTAAAGTCAAATTTTTCAAGATTATGCTGAGAAGTAAAACAAAGACAACCAATAGTCTTAAGATGGGAATAGGATGGAGGCTTATGAAATAAGATCTCATAAGGAGTCTTAAACTGAAGAACAGAACTAGGTACCCTGTTTAAAAGATAAGTAGAAGCAAGAAGACAATATCCCCAGAAAACTTTGGGTAAACCACTTTGAAACCTTGGGGCCCTAGACATGTTTAAAAGAGTTCTGTGTTTGCGTTCCACAACACCATTTTGTTGTGGTGTTTTTTGACAAGAAGTATGATGTAACACTCCCAATTTGGTGAGAATGGTAGACATAAAATGATTGCAAAATTCAGTCCCATTATCACTGCGAAAAGTTTTAATAGATTTACCAAACTGGGTATGAACTGAAGTAAAAAAATCTTTCAAGATTTTAAAAACATGTTGCTTAGTAGACAAAAGAAAAGTCCATACAGCACGAGAAAAATCATCCACAATGGTCACAAAATATTTAGAACCATTTCTAGTAGCAATCTTATAAGGACCCCATAGATCATAATGAATTAGTTCAAACAATTCATGAGTACAATTGGAACTAGAGGGAAAAGGTAAACTAGTTTGCTTTGCTAATGGACATACACAACATTTATCACAATTGTCTCCTTTTAGAGAAGAAGATATTGCTGGAATTTTATTTAAAAGAAAAACAGGTACATGACCAAGTCTTTGATGCCAAAGACTTGTAGGAGATGATTGAACAATAGGAGCAGCAACATGAGGAGGAAAATGCAAAATGTATAGGTCATTAGACAAGTCACCAGTTGCAATTGTGTGCATCTGATGTTGATCATGTACCACACATGAAGAAGTAGTGAATTGAACATGTAAATGTGAATCAATAGCAAGCTTGCTGACTGACAACAAATTACATGTAAAAGAAGGAATAAAAAGGACTTTGTGCAAAATGATATTAATAGTTAATTGAACAGAACCAGTATGAATAACTTGAACAACACCCCCATTTGGCAGACTAACCAGGATAGGAGTATGTAAAGTAGTTAAAGAATGAAAAAGATCCTTAGAACCTGTCATGTGATCAGTTGCTCCGGTGTCTACTATCCAAGCATGTTTATTAGAATTGGCAAAAAAAAAAAAACAAAAGTAGAAACCATACCTGCAACATGATCATTAGGAATATCATGAGTTTTGTCAAACATGGAGAATAACTGATTCATTTGAGCTTGAAGTTGTTGTATATGATCTGATCCAGAATCATCATCTGTGACAGTAGACACTTGCATTACCTTGCCTACATGAGGACTAGATTGAGACTGTGCCTTGTATCCAGATAGATTAGGATTCCTCTTAGTGGAAAAATGGTTGGAACCTTGAAATCTTGATACATTAGGACCAGATGAATATCTTTGTTTGGTCCACTTAGCAGCTGGATGACCAGGTGGATATCCATTCAACCTATAACAATCCTCTCTTATGTGACCATCTTTGTGACAATAAGTGCACCAACCATCCTTAACAGTTTTGTGAAAATGAGATGGCGGTTCATAATTTTTGGAAGTGGTAGTTTGTACGAAATTTGGATAATGTTCATAATTTCTGGAAGTGGCAGCTTGTATGGAACTTGGATAATATGCACCAGGATTAGTGTCCATATTATTAGAACTTGAAATAGTATGAAAATACATGTCATGACCAGATCCATATGGCATTTTCTGTTTTCCTAAATTGGCAGAATGAGCAAACATGGCAGTACTACTGTTAGGGCCAGGAACATATCCTTGTTGTTGTCGTTCATCTTGCCTGATAAGAGCAAATGCTTGGGCTACATTAGGTAAAGGCTGCATCATTAAAATTTTCCCTCTAGCATTGGCATAACTTACCTCTAATCCCATAAGAAACTGAGTAAGTTTCTTTCTCTGATCTTGTTCATCTAAAATTCGAGAAGCTCCACAAGTACACAAAGGATGAGTCTCTAAAGCCAAATACTCATCCCAAATACCTTTCATCTTGTGATAATAAAAATCAACAGAGGCAGTTCCTTACTCCAAAGTGTACAAATCTCTTAACAACTGAAAAATTCTATGGCCATCAACTGTAGAAAAATGATCTTTAAGTTCTTTCCAAATTGAGGCAGCAGTATGTATAAAATTCATGCTGTTACTGATTTCTTCAAAAACACAATTCAGGATCCAAGAGGTCACCATGTCATTAACTTTTTCCCATTGTGCAAATATGGGAGAAGTAATAGCAGGTATTTCATAAAAACCATTCACTATGCCCATTTTATTCTTAGCAGATAGTGCAATGGCCATGGATCTTTGCCAAGGATTGTAGTTGTCCGAACTAGTTAATTTTTTAGAAATTAGTTGTATTCCAGGTTGATCATTATTGTGCAAATACAAAGGATGTGTATTAGAATCCAGGGAGACTGTTATTTGTTCAAAATTATTACAAATATCATGTGTAACAGGCGGTTGAGTGGTAGCAATACCAATTCCAGTAGAAGCAGCTCCATTGTTAGAAGAAGATCCAGCTCCATTTCCAGAAGTTCCAGATCTATTATTGGATTCTGTACCACGACCCCAAGCAGCTTGTTGAGAATTGATGTTAGGATTCACCATTGATGTTTTGTGAAGAAAAACGCACAAAACAGAGGAACAAAGTAAAATTGATAGAAGAAAACCCTAAGTGATCAAAGAAAACCCTAATTGATTGAATGGATCAAGTAAAGCAAATGAAATCACAAACAAGAAATCAATTCGCACTATGAAACGAGATCAAGTAAACAAAATGAAATCACAAAACAAGAAATCGAGAAATGAAATGAAACGAGATCGATATTGCTTTGATACCATGATAAGAAACATGAACTAAGAAATGAAGAACTCTATATTCTTTCTTATCTTCATAATGAAGTTATAGCAGAGTATTTATAGTACAACTTTCTAATCTATAGATACAAAAAATATGTATTGACTTAATTGGAAAAAGCTACTCTGTTCTAGCTACTGAAATTACAATTAAGGACAATTGACAAACTAAACTAACTGTGCTACATTTGTTTATGCCACCTGTGCTAAACACCTTTGTATTTGATGCTTCAGTTCAGTTACTTGTGACTGGGAATGATCTTGTAATGCAGCAGCAACATGGGCACCATGATGTGTATCAACTCTATTATTATCTATCTTAATTAATATATTATCATTTTTTTGTTTTATTTAATCTCTCAACTATTTCTTGAAACAATAAAATAGAGTTGAGAGAGAGAGAGACACAGGGGAAAAAGGGTGTGATTGTGATTCCAGTATCAAAGTTAACAGTGCTATTTTTTTCAATGTATTTCATGTTGTTTTAAATTAAAAAAATTAAAGTTAAATGCGGGTATTATTGAAAAATTAATGTCAAAAATAGCATTAAAATGAATGAGGACAAATATATTTGGACAAACCTGTTATCTGTAATATATAGTATTATTTAATAATGCATATAAATAAATTATGCAAAAAATGAAAAATATAAATCCGAGTCCTTTGAATTCACAAAGTCTCCTTAAAGCAAATTTATTCCCCCACAGATGCTAAGGGTTAATTGAATAATTGCTTCCCAAGATAAAACGGATTTCAATTCTTAATTAGTAGCATTACAAAATTAAGAATTCATCGAACCAATTTATATGTTATGTATCGAATTTTTCAAAAATGATGCAAGTAATTATACTTACTTAATGATACTAGAAGGAAATGAATATACTGGAAGGAAATGATGATTCTGGAATCAAATGATGATTCTGGAAGCAATGAAGAGCAGCAGCGCACTGCACACAAACAGAGAACGGAACGGAACGGGAAAAACAAGGAACGGAACGGGAAATAATATTATTGATGGCAGAACGGGAGGGAGAGAATTGATTTCTCTGTTTTAGCGCCCAAACCAATTAATTTATAGAATAAAGTGGCAGTTGGGTGTCAAAACTACCATCAAAACTACGTAGTTTAAACAAAATCTGATAAACAGATTTTACCCAAAAAGATATATATTATGACCCGA